>JACXSJ010004250.1:0-14887 GCA_014851325.1 Pentalonia nigronervosa
TAACGCGCAACTCCGATTCTTCATATTGTTTTTATTATCACTGTACCGACACATTATATCTATATATCATACGTTATTTTTCTCTCCCGTTGGTTTTATACGGCGGCGGCGATGGCAGAAGAAACGAGAGAATACTATATAATAATAGTAATATGTGCGCCGAATAATAATAATATAATTTAATATGCGCGTTGTTTTTTTCATTTCTCCGTCGATCGTGTATATATAAAATGCGGGACGACGGAAACGGTGTAGGTATACACACACACACGATATAATATATTGGAGGTACCTACCTATATACCTACGTCATATTTTATACAAGATTTTATAATAGTAGTAAGTAATAGAATATAGGTACCTATATATATAGAAGGTTGGTCGGCCGCCGGTTGTAGATATATATCATATACATAATATATAATACGTCTGCAGTATATAAAATCGAACGGCCCTGTGGTGTTTACGCGGCGGCGGCGGCGACGAGCTATTAAAGAGAAAAAAATCTTATAGGCGTCGGACAATGTTATCTAAAATATTCATCTTTACGTTTGGCTTGGGGGCCGGGTTTCTTCTTCTTCTCATTTTTTTTCTACAATTTCGATCTATCACATATAGATCTTTCGTTTGAATATTACGCGGTTTCTGATCAATCGTCATTGGGTTCCAATAATAATAGTTAACTCCTGCTCCTCCTGCTCCTCCTCATCGTCGTCCGCCACCGCAGACTCTCTGCTACCATCGTGTTCATTAGCGAGGAATGCCAAAATATCAAGGGAGTTTTTGGAAACTGTTTTCGAAATCAATTTTGTTTATCTTTTGTGTACATGGTTCGCTACAAAGTACTTATTTCCTGCATAATGATGTATAAAGGCAATGGTTTTGTTTACAAACCAATAAAAATTGAAACTCGCTACTATAATATAATATTATACATTTTTTTTTCAAACCGTAAAACAAGTTGTTACCCCTTGCATAGTATAAATACAGAAGTGATTTAACGAACCTTTTATTTTTAATGACCCTAATTTATTTAGTGATTGTCTCGGTCGTCTACTGATTTAGTAATTTATGTGACCAAATATATGTTTTCTTTTACACTCAGTTTTTTTTTCGAACTAGCATAAATTAAATTATATAATAGTGAACACAAGGCTCACGATGTCTTTTTAGATAAAAATTATATGACAACGTTGAAAAATAACAACTAAAACTTAAACTAATAATGCATATATATTTTTTTGTGAAATGTATTATTACAATCGTTTTTGTGTTTAAATGAAATTATTGTTTTCATCGTAGTGTTTATTGTTCGCGCAATAATAAAAATAAAAATAGTAATATCATCACATCACGCGTTGATAATAATAATAATAATTATTGTAGCCGGTGAAAAAAGAACCCGTCAAAAATGCAGGCTCTTGAAAGCACTTAAATTGTCTATACGGAACGCCGTGCAAGTTTAGTACACCCGGCGCGTCATATCATATTATATTATTATCTTCGCGGGAAACGTGTAATACAAAAGAACTACACAACGAAACCTCCTCCGCGACGGCCGTCGTAACATTGTGTTTCATAATGTAATTTTATTTATTATTTCCTGGTTTGGTCCTGAATCGAATTTGTTGTCCCGACTCTCGAGAATAACATATTATACAAACACGGACCACATCCGTTTATAAGTGATGTCGGGTAGGTCTCGAGGAGGTCTCTTCTCGCGTTTATTTTATTGTATATCATTCCACACACACGGCACGCCGACCGGTATTAGGGGTCGCAGTGATTTTTGAATTCTTGGTATGCGGTTGAATAGGAGCGAAGTAAAAAACTCATCATAATAATATGTATACGATAAATGTTCGATTTGAAACGAATTTGACTTTTGAAACGTCGATATACCATCCATCTTTCCTACCACCACCGCTGTACACACTGCTGCTGCACGCCTTTCTGTCCACGTGTTGTTTTATTATACCTATACAACGATGATTTTCTATCTTGTTGGATGGTAATGAGTATAATGTATATTAATAATTGGGTTTATAAAAACAAAAAAAAATGTTATTAAACGGTCTATGATTTATGTATGCACCCGGTGAGGTGTGCTGCGTAGTAGAGTATTCAAACGAATGTATATTTAATATTATTATAAACGTTTCCCTTGTATATCACCGACGCCGCTAGTCGGCCACCGTCTGTTGCTGCGACGGTAATGACGACCGCGCGTGATGACGATGGGAACTCTGTAACCGTAATAATTCGTTGTAGTCGTCAAATGTCTGATTAATTGATTATTATTACTATTTACTACCATTATTATTATTATCATTATTAATATGTGTGTATAAACATTGTATGAGCTATATTATAAGACCATCGTTTGGCTTACAGATGTGGGAGCTGCTCCTGTTGAGCATCTTGAAATGGGACGTGTCTACGATCACGGCTCACGACTTCCTATGGTATATACTTAAAAAACTGCACATGGACACGACCAAGCCGTTCGTGGACGTTGTTATCAAACATTGCGGCACGTTCATCGGCATGTGCGCTAGAGGTAAGTCGTATCAATAATATATCACATATTTAATTAATTTTGCTACATTGTATACGATATTGTATCGTAATAGATAATATGCTGTGCAGAGTTGTATACTCGAGATTTTCTAAAAGGGTGTGGAAGTATAAGAAAATGTAAGAAAATTAAATTTTTATTATATGCATTACTTTATTCATGAAAATTACGAAATTGCAAAATTAAAACAAATTTTCTTATACCACTTATGACTGGAGGGACATATATTTTGATGTAATTGGTGTGATTAAATTTGTTTATTTTCTTAATTCTATATTTCTTAAATCCAGTCCAGTTATTGTGATCTATAAGTTCAAAAATCATTTTGATACTGATTTTATTGTTGTATAATAATATACAACCATAGGTACTTAATAGTTAAAGAATATATTTTATGTATAGTTCATTGCGAAAGCTCAAACACATTTATTTTTCGAATCATGCAGTAAAAATTAGTTCTTATTTTATTATGCATATTACTTTGAGACATTTTGCAAACATTTTATGTTTTGTGTGAGAACTTGCCTAATCTCGGCCACGCCACACGGGTGTACTGAGTCCACCGTATTCCTAAATATGATTATATTACATTGTTTGTCTTCTCCCCGACCTGTGTCCGCGATATGTTTTGTTAGCTTGCTGTTTTTTTTTCTTTACGAAACTAGAGTTTCAATCAATTTAAAAATATTTAGAAGCAAATAATAACTATATTATTTATATAAAGGCACGCACGAGTATTATACATATGTATATTGTATATACGTATATTCGATTATCTCGACCTTATTTGGTTTCTCACAATGCGGCATGATGCGGAGTGACCGGTTTACAATGAGCGGTGGTAGTTTAAACCGTGCTTGCAATCTTATCTCGGATAAATATCGGCATCAAGTGTGTTTGTGTGTGTGTCTCAGTCTGTATATATAATGCGAGTCGAATAAAAACGTAGACTCCTCCTAACTCTGCAAGAGGGTTTCAGATTTATACTCGCGCGGATTCGCTTGACGCTATATGAACAACTTATGTAAATTAAAATATTGTAAGCGCGTGACGACTGTTTCTCCACGCCACGGCGAGTAGTAACACGGCAATTAATAAATCAAACGACAAAATTCTGTATCGATGACCGTCGTTGTCGCATATAATTATATATGTGTACTAAAATTCAACAAAGAATAATAATAACATAAATTCGATTGAGCGGTGGTCGTACAAAGGGAATCGTGTGAGACTTACCGTGTGAACGTGTGTCGAGTTGTTACGTCGCTTTCGAGATCCATCCCCCGCCTTAAGCGAGTCGGCTACGTAGCGGCGGCATTTCGTTATTGTGTTTATTAATTATTTATGTGTGCTTAATAATAATAATTGTAAACACTGCGCTCCAACCACATAATAAAGTATACCTAACTGACGATATATCACAATAGATATCAAAAAAAAAAAAAAAAAAACACATACGCATTAAAAACTATTATTTTTTCAATTTTTCCCGTACCGTGCGACGATTATATCTATCATCACGCACAGCGGACATTTTCATTCGACTTCGGCGTGTTAACGAAAAGTGTTCGTCCTTTTGAATTTTTTTGGTGTATTATAATAATCATTTCATAATGTAGAAAGACGCGATCGATAGTATATATCTTAATATTATTATCGTCAGCCGATCGTCATCGTCGGTGGACCGTGTTTTCAATATTATTAATCTTCGGCCGGATTTGCACGGTCGATAGTGCACGTCATAATAAAAACGATAAATAATGATGATAAAAAAAAATATCGCAGGCGACTGATTCTTACTGCACGACGACATTTATTCGTGTATAGAGGTGGTCCCCAACGTACATAATATTATATATATATATATATATAGCTGATATTATATTATGTACTAACCGCCGCCGCGCTGCTGTTTGCGTCGTGTCCGAAACGCGTCGTCTCATTGTCTCGCATCGTTTGTCGCTTCGTGGAAAACGCCACAGTCTCAAAGGAAACGTGCCGAAATGAAATACGGTTTTCGTTTTTATGATAATGATTTTTAATAATAATAATAATGATAACGACGACATTATTATGATTAGGTATTATTACTTTCATCACCTCCTTCGAGCATATGTATCATATTCACACAATACTTTTTCCCACCGATTATGTCGCCGCCGCTGTCGATTGCAATTCGTTACACATTTTGCGAACGTTTTAATGACACTTATTGCTGCCACTGCAACAGTGTGCCTGCCACATATACCTGCAGTGCGTGTGTGTGCATATTATATATGTATATTGGACTGCCCTGTCGTCGGTATAATACTAAACGAGTTAAAAAATAAAACATGAAAAAGTGTCAATAAAACATTTTCAAGACGGCGATGCGACGAGCGTTATGCGTATATATGGTATATATGTGTGGCGCATACGCAAGGAAGCACGCACAGAATGTCGTCGGTACAACACGCTTAATATTCGTTCTGAACGTTTATGAACATTTTTAACCGTACCTAAAATAATTGTATCGGTGGTGGTTATGTGAGTTATGTTTTTTAATATGTCTTGATTTTGATTTTATGCCCGACACCCCTCGACCGTCGTCCCGCGTCGTTGCTATGTATACTGGCGTATATTATTATAATATACGGTCATATCCCTAGAAAATGTGTATAACATGTGAAAAATGTTAATTTCGAAAATATAATATTATTCAGGCCTCCCATAAAAACCGTCTATACATATACATACACCACGGCGGCGGAATAATATATTGTGGTTTGTGTTTACGTTATTAGCCGGAAACTACTTGTGCGACCGACAATCCTCCGGGTGGTTTGTTTTTCATTATCTGTCCGCAAGGTCAGACAACTTGGATCTAAACAAAAATAAGGGTTGTGGAGGTCTTATTATATATTATTATTTTATATTCTTTGTTGGGAACTAGTAATAGCTATATAGTAGACGAGACGCGACGCTCATATATATATATATATATATTATATATATATATGCAAGCGATGACAACGATGACTGGTTCAATGACACAGGGTCAACCGATATGTATGTGTGTAAATGTGGTAACATATATAAAAAATATTCATCCCTCGATCTTGTTGCCGTTCATCGTTAATGCTTACAATAATGAATGGAAGATGTGTATGAGCCCCGACATTTCAATGAGAATGAACCTAGGATTTTTTTTATGGTTTTTAAAAACAGTATTGAGAGAGGGAGAGAGAGAAAAAGAGAAAAAGTCACGAGGCAGAGAGATTAGATAAATGCAGCAGCGATTACTCTTATGTGTTTCTTATATATACAGGCGCTTTCGTTTAGCGGGAGGGTGAAAGAAAAAACAAATCCTAGTTACTGCGCTATAATATTCAACATTTTTAAAGTATTTTTTGTTTCAATTTTTTTTTTCGTATATAATAATATATAATACGGTCTCCGATGTCTTTCTCTATTCGTACATGTGTTGTTGCACCGTACATACAACGGTTGTGTGCGTGTGTGCATCATATATACATACAACGTGTCGTCTTGGGAATATATTCTTGTCCGGCCAACATATGTGCATGGTTTTTATATGATTATATTGTGTCGCATGTCGTATCAGCGCGACGCGGCGGTGGCTGCAGCAACACACATCCATGGGGCCAAATGAAAAACTGTAAAATCGCTGAATGCTCGTCGACGACGACGCTCATGGCCCGTCGATTTTTTTCTCCTGTTCGTCACGTTAAAAAAAAATTGTGAACTTTTTGTCTGTTTATCGACGCCAAACGGTTCGTCGACGAGTTGAGGTCCCATTTCACGAATTACTTAGTGCACACAGATCATAATTCGGTATCGTTTTTTTAACGTTACCGTTTCCGATTTATTATCAGACATAAGTTAACACCAGTTTTTGGCTTATATCGCATCATCGTGTAATAAATATTTTAATAACATCGATTTTTAACATTAGCTGCTTAAAAAATAAATCCATTTCGATCCGTCTGTAACTCACAGACGTTGGATCATGCGGTAGCAACAGCGTAAATTAAATGGTTGTCTCCGGTACCCGTCTGGTGAATAAAAAAATTGATAATATAATAATCGGATAATCCATAATATATTTTTTACACAAAAGTGACAATTATAATTTTTACATTATCTAAAATTAATTTTTTTTTCCACAAAGTTTTTGTTGAACGTAGGTATGTTATGTGTACTTGTATAATTTTTTTTTTAATGTTCATTGAAACGACCTCAAGGTCTTCGTCAATGATTATTATAAGTGGGTAGTAAGGAGATCACGTGATCTATTTATCTATGTATATATCACTATATGCATGATACTACCCCCTTCTCCAAGAGGAGACATGTGCGGTATTGACTCCCAATGGAGTGGGACATAGTTGGAAACCAGATGACTCATTTGGACGACAGCACGGGAAAATGCTGATTGCGTAGAATCACCCAAATTTTTTGCACTTTGCTATGAATCGAATCGATGACTGAATCGCAGTCAACTACGTGACCACTTATATAATAATAATATTATTTTACGTATTTGTTAATCGGCTATGTCCTGCACCAATAACGATTATGTACCTGTAACGTGCATTGATTTTTTTAGTTCGATAACTACGTTAATATTTGTATTTATTTTTTGTCAACAAATATTATTTTAACCATCTGACTCTGATCACATTTCTGTCAACCGAGACACGTCCGTCGATGATTTAGATTTTAGAATATTACCATCATATGGACTCCGTCGTCGACGACGATCTGTTGACTGTTGTCGCTTACCACGCGATTTTTGGGTAGTCGCTGTGCTTGCGTTTGATTCCCTCTTATCATATTATAATATTATAAAATAATATAATTATTATTATTATTATTATTATTATTACTATTATGTACCGCAGAGCCGCCGACTACAGAATTTATACTCACGGGTTATCGGCGGCGGTAGATGCGTTTTTTTTTTTTGTCACACGTTGTCGTTATCTCATATGTGCGTGTGTCGTCTTACCCTGTCGGTGTACACACATGCTGATGGCATCAAACGCGGCCGACCCGCAACTCCACGCCCGTTCAGTAATATTATTATGTACTATATACGTAGAGCCGCGACCGTGGTGGTCTCGCGTTGTTATATTATTATTATAAATATTAATTTTATTTGTGTTAATTATCCGTTTTTATTTCCCAGGATTATTATCTGGCCGGCTAAAGGTGTTTGTGTTCGCATAACGTCCGTGCTCGTTATGCAATAATATCTATATTATATAATACAAAATGCATGTACACCCCAACGCATACAATTTATGATTTTAAACTGTGTGTAGTATTATTATGTTTTAATTTAATAACTTGTTTCGTTTGATTGTTATTGAATTTAATTTTTTTAACAATATGACAATACGAGTTTATGGATGTGATAAAACCTACGTCGATCATGCTAAGCGATCATCTTTGAGTTGTTGATACATTTTAGTCGTATTTATTTGTATTGTATATTTGACAAAACCGTCCTGTACAAAATATAGGTATACGACGTTGCATTATTATACATAAAGACATTTTCGTTTCAACCTATTAAACCGTTCAAACCCACAATGAAATATTTTAGGTAGGAATTTTTTTTTAATTTACATGTGGTAAATGGGATATATACATATTTAAAAAATATTAAACATTTTTTGAGTTATTTCTCGATGAGATAATAATAATAAGTTTTAATTATCGACATACGATTCGTTGCTGCACACATGACTGAAGTATTAACAAATGTTAGCATTTTAAATTCGTATATAGGTTCATATATTATTATATGTATCTACTTACTTAATATTTATACAAAATTATTTTTGATCGACATCATTCATTTAATAATATATTTTAATATACTACTTACTATTTATACTATAGTATTATTATATACATCCAAAGAGGGTCAATTACGTATAATAAGGCACAGTGCGTTGACACTGTTGCAGTAGCGATGCCCGGGCAACTAGTTTCTCCTTTTCGGTGTAATAAATACATTGTACGTCTATATATATTAATAACAATATCTAGTATATACGCATGCATTATATAATGAAAAAGAAGATGAAAAAAAAAGCCACATGTACAATTACCGATAAATTGGAATGCGATCTAATATAGCCAGCCGACGGTGGACTTCTGTAAATAGTCGAGACAGTGTGGTGGCATTGTTCGGAAACCTATAGTCCTTGAACGGGGTTCAGGTTTTGTTGACATTCCAGACGTCCGGGAGTTGGTGGATACCTTTACCTAAAGTACCATAATATAATATATTATATGGTCCCTTCAAGGTCTCTTTCGAAAAAAAAGTCGTGATATCACTTTTTTCTTCTTACACGCACGCTCAACGTAAACATTCGCTTGTTTTTACAGAATTTGTGCGTTGCATAATAATAACTTGTTAGCGATACATTATACTACCTATATGTTAGGTACTATTATTATTACGCTCGATGCAACGGTTTTACATTGCCGCCGCCGTGCTACAACCCCCTTGGACGTCTCCCAAAAACAAAATGGCGGTAACGTAATGATAGCAAAGAAAAAAACCCATACTGACATTCTCAACACATATAACATTGCGACCACACTAAGTGTTTATGTTTAATGGTGTAGTGTTTGTATAGAAATACGGCCTAAAGAAATTTAATAAGACGCGATATTTTTCAAGTCGTATACAATAAAGTCGTCTATAATATTCTTCTCTTTATATTTTCGACAATAATATAATACTACGCATTACTATTACTAAACTATACGCACTTATATATTATGCCCTGTAACTATATTTGAACAGCGCAATAGTAGTATAAGTCCCGTACATAACGAAAGTTTGACAACCGTTCAGTTTTTTTATTATATCCGTACTATATAAGCAGTTAGTTGACTAAACAATAAAGTTAAATAGGCCTTTTTTCTAAACCCTGCAATATCAGTCAATTGATTTAATTCTATTCGTATGTGTGGGCAAAAGTGACAAAAAAAAAAAAAAAAAAAAACAGAAGTGTTTGTAGTTATTGTAGTAGTAGTAGTTAGTAGTAATTATTGTTAATTATTCATCGTGTACGTATTACATTTTATTGGCGTTTTAAATAATGTATAGGAATGTATAAATTTAACCAAGCACATGCCGAGATTAGCTTTGTGATTACCGACTTCAAATATTTTAATTCTAAAGTATAATTTTTAGTGAACACGTTTTTGGTTGTTAAAATTATTTGCCTATAATAGTATTTTATATACTTGTATGAATTCTGATTGATCGAAGTCATTATCTATGTATTGTATAATGTTTTTTTATTAACCATCATTTTTGAAAAAATATATATATTATCCAAACATTAATAAAGAACAAAAAACCTGTATTAGTTTATCGAAATACCATAATTTTTTTTTATTGTGAATACTTCTCCCGTCCGTGATGACTGTAAATAGTGCAAATACTCTTAACCCAATTATTATCTGGGTTGAATTGCAGGCAACATGACCCAGACCCGAAATGCCAAATTATCAGGGACAACCTGGATAAATATAGTGTACCGTTCACAATTAATCGTTTAAAAATATCTCTGAAGACATTCTCTTGTTTTTTTGTGTGTTTTATTATTATTAACAATTTAAAAAAAAAAAATTTCATGTCGAATTTAAATATAGCATATAATTGTATACCAAAGACTGTGCGGGTTATATATAAGGTAATATCACAAAAATGTGACCAATAAAATACTAATAACATTCAAGCAAGCCGCTTACACGTGTATTTTATTACAAGTGTGTCATAATAAAATGCATATACATTTTTATATGTAGAGAAAGAGAGAATATAAAATATATATAAACCAGAGATATGAGCTTACTGTCGGCATTTGTCGTAAATATTGTTATCATTAGACTCTGATTATTATCCGTAAAATCTCCGGATGACATACTTTGTTAGTTTTTTTTTTTTTTAATTTTTTATCGTAACTAATTGTGATAATCATTTTAGTTATCAAACGTCACATTTAAAACGGAAGTTGGTACACATTTGAAAAGGCTACGTCTCACTATCATGTGATGTGACAGGTCAGTTATCAGTGAATCGTATTTCTGGGCAACTATAAAAATATTCCTATTTTCGGTAAATGTTTATTAACTAAAAGTTGTTTGGATGAACTTCAAGGTTTCCCGACCAAAATTAATATATTCAAACATCAAATAATGAAATTCTAGAAAGTATAATCAAATATTTTAGACCGACTACATAATAAAACAGTGTATATATCTTAATAAATTCCTTACACGTAAACATTTAATGATCACTATTTTCACTAATATATTACATTATTTTGGACATTATAAAACAACATAAAATATGAAAAACACGAACACATCACGATCATTACAATGTAATGAATTCGGATTTTTTTTTATACATTTCGGTTTACATTATCGTTGTATGTTTACTAAAAACCACGTGTATAACATAAAATATCTTATGTTGTAAATGTCGTGTGTGTATCGAACACTCGCTATTCGGTTTTTAGTGTCGTATTTTCGGATTTTGCAAAAGTTAAATGGGTTGTTATTTATATCTAAAGTATCAACGAAAACGAACATTTTATATGATTTGCTATAACTCAACTCAGTCTCCCCTCCCTCGTCGTCGTAAATATACCATTTAAACTATATTACAAAAGTTGAGTTAGGAGGATTTTTTTTGTTGAACTATGTTGCGAGGTGTGCGTTAGTCTACTATACTGTGTGCTCTCCGAGCAGCAGGTAATCGTACAAATTGAAATTTAAAAAAAAAAAAACAAATTTCTCATCGGTCGGCCAGCCTAACCAGTCGAACTAACTACTGTCTTATATACAATGCGCGTGACGTGGACACAACGCACAACACAACACAATAGCACCACGTAATAATAATACGATCTAGTCGGCGCCTCCAATAATATACGGTTTTGACATACATAGAATAATAAAAACACGATGAAAATACTGCTTGTGCGTGCGTGTGTTGTCCTCTGATTTGACAGCTCCAGCACAGTGAGTCGCTTGTTGTTTTCTCTCGATTTTGATTGGCGGCTCGACGTGTGTAGTGTCTATGTGTTACATTGTGTTATATATTCGATGCGGTGGCCGCAACGGGTCCAAGGGCGAAGTCCGACCAAATAAGACACAGACTGACGAGACGCGCTTGCGCAAGTGTTTACATTTTCGCGTGCGACGTCGTCCTCGGGGGCCTTTGGGTAGAATGATTGAGTTTATTATTTTCGTTCTCGCCATTATTATAATACACATTTAATATATCGTCACATATGAACTCGGCATCAAGATATTCGATGTGCACGAGAGGGGCTTATTGCTGTATATATTTATATACGGACATCGACATCATTACGATTTTAAGTGCGTTATTCGATGTGCTTTTTTCCGTTTTTCCCGACTAACGACCGTTTTTTTTTTCATCTTCCGCGTATGTGCACACGCAGTAGTGCCACCGCCTTCCTACCGTTGTTTCCCCACCTGTTGACGCGACAACCGTCCGTGATGGTTTGCGCATGGTCTACAGCAGCAGCAGCAGCAGCAGTGGGGGCCACGCGTGGGATTTATTATGTTTTATAATTATTATTATTATACGATTGTGCGCACGACGATCGCTTTTCCACTAGGTCGTTTTCGACTTCCCCTCCACTACGTCGTCGTCGACCCCGTCGTCCTTCGGCATTCCACGCCCAACCTTTCCCATTCAACCACCCTCTAATGGCGCACCCTTCTACAGCTAAACAAATGTTTTTTTCGTTGTAACCGAACCCCGCACATTTTGGAATAACAGTGGTATAGGTAATCATGCGATTACCACCCCGAAGGCTAAAACCCCGTCGGTGAGGAAAAAAATGAAAACGAAAAATACGAAAACAAGAAGACTAGCCGTCGTTTCACGTTGTATAAACACTGCTCGAATTGCAACGAATACAAAAGAGTACAAATTCAACTTAATTTTTTTTCAAACTCGTGTTTTACAATTTCACCACAGCTTTGCATAACGTATGATCGTCACATCAGCAATGCACACAAATGGTATCTGAACCAGATTTGTGTCGTGGCGGGAGTGTACAAAAACATCGCCCGGCGGTGTTCTGTGGAATGAATTATTTCTATATAATATATTATAAGCGGTCGACGAGCATACATTGCGACGAGAATCGATCGGAATACAATCGAATGCGACGTTATTAGACAATATTATTCACCCTCCCCCTGTTCTCGTCCGAGACGATAGTTAGATATTAATCGCCGACCGGAATATTCTGGTCAAATCGTTTGTGAAATATAATATCGGGATATTCAACATAACGCTGTCGGAGCTCCGTGCACTGTGGTATAGTATATACATAATATGTATACAGGTACTTTTAATATACGTGTTTAAGGCTTACGATATTATTATTATTACTATTATGCAAACGTTTCATTCACGAAATCGGTTTATGTGCGCGGTACGACAAGTACAAAGAGAACCGCTGCGAAACGATATTTCGAAAGTCTACGAAATTATGTGGCTGGCCTCTATTCACGCCACACGGGCTATTCGAGACGACTGCGGTGGCGGCGTGGTTGATATACATGATATAATATGGTAATATACATATAAGTACCACACACACACACACATAAATATATTAAATACACGGCGGCAGAGGTGCTATGGTGTGGCGACGACGTGGTATGCGGTACGGACGTTTTTTGGACGAAACCGGGAGACGATATTTTAGCCCAAACGACGCGTGTAAACGAGACGACCCCTGCCTGCGCCTATATGATACGCGCAACAGTTAGGCATTATAGGTATATAGGTATATGAAAGTGGTAGGTAGGTTAAATCCTATACACTGCTCCGACGAGAGAGGCGGCGGTGTGCACCGTCGTCTATCGTTTGATCATCCCATGGCCATACACAGAAAACGTACGGCGCAATGTTCGAGTAAAAAAATAAATACCTAAAAAGTATGTATATAGTAATGCAATGATAATATAAACCCGGCCGACGGACTATTGCCGCCGAAAAAACTCGTACCCCGCGCCCGGTTGACCGTTGCCCGTCGATCCGTACAATATAATATTAAAATAATATGCGCAACAACAGCAAAACGACGTGTACCTAATATTATTATAATATGTAATGTCCGGAATTGCGGTTTCACTTGGATCTCTCGATAAGACACACACACACACACACACACATTCGAATCCGTATCTGATTCTCTCTGTCTCACTCTCCCTTTATCGTATTCATATCTCGCGCATATACGATCTACACATGGACGGACGGCGAGTTGTTATTGCGAAGTTCGTTTTCATTCCCCCGATCACGAGAGTGACTGTGGCGGCGGCGGCGGCGGTTTTAATTTGTTTTGCGCCACCGACGGGGAGAAGACGACCTCTATATATATTATTATTATTATTATGTATCGTTTCCCGCGAGCATTATACTACCATCGGTGGTGGGTGTTGGGCAGGAGGAGTAGTATAAGGGCGGAGATTCATCAGTGATCGCCGCCGATTATGATGTCTTTCTCGCGCTGACGGAGGAGAACGGCGTGGCGGTACGCGTCACCACCTCCCCTCTTGCCTTGGGGGTTGTCAGTTGTCACACGACGTTCTTTCGATCGTTTATCTTTCGTCCGGCGGCGGTGGCGGCGGCTCCCAACGCTATGCGCTACCACACAACACCGTAGCACCTCCACTGCCCGCTGCACCGTTACCGTCGACGACGACCACCGCCGCCGACGACTCAGACTCCGCAACAAGTGACGGCCACTAACCAGTACCGGTGCACGCTCTCGCGTCTGCATGGAAATTTATAGCGCTGCGTCGCATTGTTTTATATTACACACACACACACACACACACACACACACACACACACACACACACACACAATAAACTAACGCGGCGATGGCGGCGGACCCATATCGTCGAGATTTATTAAGTAATCACGGGCACATATTTTTCTCCCTCTTATGACGTGGCGCATATTTCACATAATTATTTATATTTCGTTGATACAAAAATTGAGTCACGTACCCGACATCCTCAAGTGAGCGACCTATACCAAGAGCGTGTGTGCGGTCTCTCTCGCTCGCTCGCGCGCGCGTGCACGGAGAAAAATCGAGTTGGCGAAACAAAGGACGGCGGTGGTGGTGGCGGCGGCGGCGGTCGTCGAGAATAAGAATGCGGTGCGCAACATATGATTTAGACCACCGGTATCATATATATATATATATTATATAC
>JACXSJ010004251.1:0-14885 GCA_014851325.1 Pentalonia nigronervosa
CGAACTTGACGAGCTTTTTTGGGTCGTGGTGACCATTCAAAAACGCGAGCACGGGACATGGTTTCATCTCCATAAGCTAACAATAACATTTGGTAGGTTTCAGTAGCCGTTTTTCCCAGTTTATGGCAAAATTTAATGCATACTCGTTGTTCTGTATTTTTGCTCATTATGAAATCCGACGGGACGTAAAAACACACTTGACTTAATAGCACCTAGAAGCCGACTGAGACAATTTTAATTTAATCTATGTCTAATATATTTTCCCAACATATAAAGTTAGATTAATATAGCACGTGCAAGTTCATACTCAAACCGGTTTACGATTAATCGTATCAGTCTCGATACTTTTTGATTAGACCTCGTATATACATAAAAGGAGATTCTTTTGAAAGCAAACATTAATTTTATCCAAAAGTATTAACATTTTTGAATATATGTTGTTTACATCAACTGAAATCATTACAAAACAACTTTAAACAAAAAATCTATTTTTACTTTTTTTATGAGTTCATCTTTTTTAATGTCAACTGACAACTCACATTTTTAATTGCATATTCCGGAGCAAAATATTCCTCTTAGAAATTCAATATATAATAATCAAATATTAAACGAGTAGCTATTTTTTTAATAATTAGACATTATAGTTATCTATTATATTTTTTTATTTAATTAATTTTAAAAAAGTTGAAGATAACCATTTTATAGAGTTTATTTTTTTGAAAATGTCGACGTTTTAACATTTCATTTTCATAAACTTCATAATTTTTAATATTTTTTTAGTTTCGAGAATTATATTTTGTAGATCAACAATAAGTATTAGTGATTAAATAAGTCTTATCAGAAAACGTATATAAGTTTATCAAAACATTAAACTATGGACTATGCCACTATAGTAGGTATTAAATAATACGCATTTTTTCTTAAAACTAGAAAATATATTAAAAATTATGAGGTTAATGAAAATAAAATGTTGAAATATCAAAATTTTTCAAAAAAAAAAATCTCTACAAAATGGCTATCTTCATTTGTTTATAAAATAATTAAATAAAAAATTATGTTTTAACATTTTTACCCGCAAAATATTAAATTAAACTAAAATTGAAAATATTTGTAATCTTTATTCCTAAAATAACAGTATTATAATATTTCCATTATTTGAAGAGATATCACAATGGGTAAATCTTCGTGGGATACTCTGTATAGTTAAAGTTAGATGGCACAGCCACACAGGGGTATTCAGTTAATACACAATTCCGCATTTCCGCTCATCTAAACTTTAAAATTTAAATATATTTATACCTAGTACCTTATATAACAGTTATAACTTTAAGTACTTAACAATAGCTAGGTAAGTACTACAAAATAAAGTACGTCGTTTAGTACAAAATACGATTTATATATATATATATATATTTATTATATTATTGGTGAACTATTTTCGAATGATTATAAATTTGAAAGCCATAAATTATAAATGTTTGCTCTACACTTATGTCTTATATTAAAACAAAACACTAAATATTATACTAGGTAATATTATTTTATTGTTATTATTATTTAAAACCGGTTTTTCCGTGGTTTTTTATTTCCCTGTTTCTATTTTATCCTTGTCGTTTTTCCTATCAAATTTTTTTCTTGACTTTAATTCCAGATACAAAAATACAACTTGTTTCTGTTATTTCTGATTTTATCTTATAAAAATTGCACTTTAAATTTCAAAGATCTGAGCATTTATACAAACTTTTTATATACCTTTTTACATTTTGTACCTATTTTATTCTAATTTCTAGTTTTAGTTCAAAAATTGCATGAATCATTGTTCGGTAATCAACATGTATTTTTTTTTATAAGCTTGGTAAAAAAATAAATACGACAATCGCCATATTATATAAGATAGCACATTTGTTTTTTAAGGTATTTAAATATGACATTTTAACGTTATTTTTTTTTTAGAAAAATTAGAATTTAACAATCAAAATATATTTAAATTAATTTATAGAATACAAAAAGTGACTCCGACACATATATCAACATTGGTTGAGCCGTAAACATGGAATTGTCATTAAAAAACATATCGTTCATATAAATATATAACACTACTCAGTAAATATAATAACCAAATATTATATATTACAAATATGAAATAAAGAAGAATTTTATTTATAAAATTGTAATTGCATTCTTTTTTTAAAAACAACTCAATATTATGTTAACAATCAAATAGCAGTACATATATGCAAGAATGCAGGGTACATTTTGGCAACAATTTATTCGATTTACGAAGACTGAGTATTGATGTTGATGTATCCTATTTTATTATTATTTAATGTTTCATTTAATTTTAATACATACTACACAATTTATGAAATTGTTATTTAACTTAGAGGCATAATAAGAAATTCATAATTTTAATGTGTTATAAATTTATAATAGGTAGTAGATATCACCTATACATAATATAAATGTCATATTTGTTAAAATATTGTTAAAGGGAATGAAATATTTTTAATTTGGTAAAAATTGTGTAAGATCTAGATCATTTTAAATGAAATAAGCACAAATTTACTTTATACGTATTTTCACACATTTGGATATAAATACATATTTTTACATATTTGGTAAATATTTTAGTAATTTTTAATTTTTTCTGATTTTTGACACGAAAAATATTATCTGCTTTATTTAAAACGGCATTCATGTATCGATTATCCGCTATACGCCGGTCGATAAGTTTAATAGGTAATAAAAGCCTAAAATAATACTTGTTTACACTGTTTTTTTTATTTTAAATATTAATAATAATAGAAATAAATTAATATAAATTTTTTTTTAAAAATAATAATAGACATAATCATTAGATGCAATATAATAATGTTAACATTTAAATAATTGATAGTAAAAATTTAAATGACCGAGTGCAATTGGAATATGAAAAGGTCATTTTAAGCGCAATTGGTAAATTCCCATCTTTTTCAACACGGACTCAATTCAAAAGTATTAAAATAATAAATTGGACTTAATTCAAATATATAAAAGTAGCATGGACTCAATTTATTGTAATCCGTTATAGAAGCCACTTAATATTATTGTAAATATTTTGAATAAAATTAAAAAAATAAAACTAATAATTTAATGGGAAATGTTAATTTTAAAAATAATTTAACTTACATTGCTGTGAATTTTTGTTTTTCGGTACACACAATAAAACAATTGGAAATTCGAAATATGACCTTATTGGAAAACTTATGCATTGTTGAAAAAACACAAAATAAATTAGAAAAATCACAAGGACACATAAGAAATTTAGTTAAAGAAAAATTTGCATATTTATCCGGAAAAAAGACACGGGCTAAAAAATTTAAAAATAATTAGACATGCATCTAGGACTAAATCCCATAAAATCACTGGACGTTGAACCCACGCCACTTGATGTAGGTAGCTAATATGAAGTATGCTCCCATTACAACATTGTAGAACATTCGTTCAGTGAGTACAAAAACATTTTGCGACCATATGGTATACCATACAATATCGTCGCCACTTGACATTTTCAAATCTATAAAAGAATTTGTAATTTCACGTTGTTTTAAGAATTAATAAAATAAATACATAAAATGCAGACTTACACAGTTACACATACTACGCTACTATATATATAATATATATACATACTTTTTTGCTAAGCTAATTTATATGTATACATATTTTTTCTTGTTAAATAATTATTCCATAATTTGATTTTTTTACATATTTCAATAAAAATTAGTATATATTTTGGTTTTTTTTATGGTATTAAAATTCGTTTCCTAATTATTACATTTCAACCATTAAATGCTTTGGAATGAACAAAGATTTATTATAGTAATAAAAATTATAGCAAGTGTTACAACCATAGTTATTAAATTTTAAAACTAATTTAAAGAATAGTATTTAGAACGAATTCAATTAGAATCAAACAATTAAAAAATAAAGAATTAATACAGGAAAATTAAAAAAAAGTAAAATATTTTTTAAACTAAGTCTAAGGAGAGATGTGGAAAATTAATTAATACATTACGGAAGTCATATATGATTTGCCTCCACAACTAAGGAGAGTATACGAAGGACTGTGATTTAGTTCTAAATTGAAAAATGTTGCAGTAGAAAATTATGACTCATCTACAGCCAAGAGCAGGCGTGTACTGGTAAAAAACATCACAGGATGCTACACAATTGTAGGGCAAAATGTATGTCTCTAACTGACAACACTAAATGTCTGAATGTATATATATGAATATGGTATATATTATATAGGTATACAGATTAGGAAAATATATTCTAGGGCAGGGATTTGTAGCATCCCAATCAGTCCGCGCCTGATCTAGAGTATAATACAACTATGGTTTCATGACAGTGTTAGAGAAATTTAGTTTGAACACAACTATACAAGACATTATTAGATGCAGGGAGATTTTATCTTTCCATCTCCCATAAACGTAAAAAATATTTTTGCATATACATGCATATAACTTAAGTGATTAAGCTATTATAAGAATGACTCAACGCAACGTATAAAATCTGAACAAATATAATGCGCACACTTAAATTAACGAATGACATAACATGTAGCTGATTATACCAACATTCAATGTCGACCAAACTAATATAGGTATTTACGTATAGTTTTAGTGCGCATGTGACGCATCTAAAATATGAGGCTTAATAGTTATAATTCTAACCAAAATTAATAAAGTGTGCTGCGTGATTGATATATTATATTTATATATACGGGTTATATAAATGTATTATATTATTTATAATATATAATATGAATATAATTATATATTATTCAAAAACTAATATACATATTTATAAATATTTAATATAAACTAACATTAATAGAACGTGATAACTTCCATCAATAAAGTTCATCTTGAAAAATGCTTTTGTGTACAATAATTTAATTTATGGAAAAATATCTTGAATTTTGATAACCATATTTATAAGTTATAACACTAAAAAAATACTACTTAGCATAGCACTATACATTATTAAATATACTCCACAAAGTTTAAAAAAAAAACTTATTACAATTATAATTTTATACAGAATTATAAAAAAATATTTTCATATTTAAAGGATCTTCTGTTATTGCTTAATAATATCATGTTCACTGAAAATGAACGTTGATTATATCGACTGATATAATGGAGGGCCGGCCGGCCACTTGAAGTACGGAATATCACGACTAGAAGAAAACAGTTCAATTCTTCAATGTTTACTAAAGAATCTCCATAAAAAAAAAAAGTATCGGATAACAGTGTAACATGTAAGAATATATTTTCATCAAGAGTAATAAATCACAATTTTTTTTAAGTTAACTCTTAACCGTATAATTTGTATTATGTACCTGTGATGAATTATGGGTAAGTACTACCATTGACTATAAATCCTAGTACTTATAAATTATAATCAATAGTACTACTTATGAGTACTTATAATACTTTTATGGTAATGTGACAACGAAAATTATAATTATATCTTAACGTTTGTCGTTTAGTAAATCTAAAATTAACATCAAAATCTACCAAAAACTTATCATTTAAGTGTTTTGACGATTTCCATTTCTTAGCAATTTTTTACAAACACGTCAGAACTTAAAATTCTGTAGGTAGTATAGATTAGAATGAATGTATGATAGATATGGTTTTAACCACGAACTAAGATATATATAACGTTATATAAGGTATATCTTAGTCTATGATTTTAACAATGTTGTGAAGAGTTGAATACATTCAGCTTCCAATTCCAAATAACTTTATGTGCTACCAACATGAATGTATGATACATTATAACATGGTACGTCGCATGGTGAGTTCAGCAAGTTCAGTTGTAAACGAATCCTAGCATCCGTAGAGTCAAAAAATAAATACTACATCAATAGATATTAAAATTCAAACTTTCCCGCCAGAAAAACGTTTTCAAAGAGATTCTATTCAACACGAACCGCTGGTCTTATCTAATATCTTTGCAATAGAATATGGAACAAATCGAAGTTTCGTGATATCATAATATCACAGTGATAAATTCCACGTTATTCCTTTTGGGTACGATTCTTTTGTGCTACGGGTCTTTTGCCCTCTTTCCACTGCCCTGGCCGCGTGTCAGCTACTGTCTGTCGTTTTTACTGTTAAATTCCCGCGCCTCCAGTCAATTTTTTATAATGAAGATCTTCAAAGACATCTTTTCCGGTGACGAAATGTTTTCGGACACTTACAAGTTCAAATTGGTCGATGGCGTCCTGTACGAGGTGTACGGCAAGCTGATCACCCGTAAATTGGGCGATGTGACACTTGACGGCGCTAACCCGTCCGCTGAAGAAGCCGTCGAAGGCAATGAAGAAGTCGTGGAGAGCGGTGTGGACGTAGTACTCAACCACCGTCTGATTGAAACTTACGCATTCCCGGACAAGAAATCGTTCACTCAGTACCTCAAGGAGTACATGAAACGGTTAGTAGACAAGATGAACGAGAACGGCAGCACCGAGGTGGACGTCTTCAAAACCAATATCAACAAAGTGAGTTTACAGGGTTTTTTTATTCTGTGTGCTGATCATGACTATCGTTTTGATGCCTATGTGCAATGGATTTGATTGCTATCTTGCCGGTGTTAATACCGTTTGGCTATATTTTTCTCAGGTAATGAAAGATCTGCTCACGAGATTTAAAGACCTTCAGTTCTTCACAGGCGAAAATATGGATATCGAAAACGGCATGGTAGCTATGCTCGAATACAGAGACATCGGTGACGACAATGTACCAGTATTGATGTTATTCAAACACGGGCTCGATGAAGAAAAATTTTAAACAAATATTATTTTTTCAATGATACTATCATTTTCAATATATTTGCTACATGATTCGCTATACTAACCATATGAAGCGATATAATAATAATTTTTGGAAACAAATTACTGTATTTTTATTTATCCATACAAAACCAAAATCAATTAAATAAATTTGAGATTTAATTATTTTATAACTTAATAGTACTGGTTTTAACTTGATGCTTTGGGTTGATAATTATTGATGTGATTTATTAATATTATAAGTATCAGATATTAAACTAACACTTAATCAATATGAACCACAGTAAAAATGTATTACAGCTCTGTATCAACTATCAAATACAGTTGAATTGTAATGTTGTCTATTGATATTAGGTTTGAGTTTATAACATTGATATATCTCATAAAATTAATATAAAGGTTTAATTATATTGATCAATGCCTAAAAATTCTTTTATTTTGCAATCATTGAAAGATAGTATCAGACACTATCAGTTATCATATTAGATATTGTGGTAATTAGTTTTTTTAACTTAACAGTAAATAGTTTATTTCAATAAAAACTAGCTAAATAATAGATGTTAACTAGATAATATAATTTTGGGCAGCATATGCTATTGGGATTTAAAGTTATGATACACACTGCCAATAGTTTCAACTTTGACATAGTTTTGTCAACTTTTCAAATGGGTGGTGGCAGTGCCCCAAAGTCTATGTTGATGATGAATGCATCATCAATTATATATACTTATTGGATATTTATATCTATAAGCTTTATTAATTAACTATAAAATACAAAAAATTATCACCAACTATAGTGGACTGATAATAAAACATCAACTAGAACTTTTTGGTACATTATTATAAGTTAAAAGGTAATTTTAGGAAATAATTTTTGTCAATAAACAATGAGCAAACCACCTATAACCTAACAAACTGTATCTTCAGTTTCTTATTAACTAAAATTAAATACAAATACAAGTGGCAGGAGGTTAGTTTTGGAAAGTTGTGGGTAACAATCTGTACAAATCCAATTTTAACTATTTTAATTGGCACTTAGTATATTAATTCAAAAGAAGCAAGGAGTACAAGTTTTTAGTCAATTGATTTGACCATAAACTATATTAAATGTAATGAACTAAATAAAGTATGTAATATCATTCAGTATTAATTTGTTTAAGTAAATAGTTCGCATAGGTTGCTTTAGCTCTACATTAACAACTCTCTAATTCACTATTAAAATATTTTGTCATTCAACATTATTATATATAAATATAAAACATTTTATTAAAATATATTTTTTATAAATTCTGGTTAAGAATATTTTATCCTACAGACATTGCTTGATAGCATAAAAGAATGATACTCATTTTAAATAATCTATATCAGTAGTTTTCAAATTATGGTTTATAGTACATGAAATGCCACATGGTGGCGAACGGAAAGTAAATTAATACGTTTTTTAATTGTTTGAAACAATGAATAAACAAATATAAATAAATTGAAAATAATATTACTTATAAATTATAATGTTATTCTATTCAATGTACGATGTACAATTCCTATACAACCTTAACTAATAATATTAACACTAGTACTGTACAAAGAAAAAGAATCTTTGACAGAAAGTTTGAAAATGGAATTCACTAAATTAGAATTGGATGTGTTTTGGATAAAAATTAAAAATTAATATCGAAAATTATTGTTATTTTTGACTATTTACAACTACTTGTCTAATATCTTTGTGAAATTGGTTTTTCTTCAATGCTCATGGTGAAAAAAACAAGTTTCGAGATAAACTGAAATTGATTCAAATTCGTGCCTAAAATTAAGAACTATTGAATCAGATATTTCATCATTGATGTAAAACTTACAAATCCATACTTCTCATTGAAAATTTATAATATATTTGTTATTTATAAAATTTGTTTAATACATATTTAATTAAAAAAAACTAATACATCTTTATTAATAAATAAAAAGTAAATGTATAGTAGTATTTTATTGCCTTATTAATCAAAAGAAATGTATTGTAATTTTGGATAGTTTTATTTTTAGTCATAGGTAGTATGCGACAGATTAATAATAAACATGAGTGGTAAGCAAAAAAAAAAAAATTGTTTGAGAACCGCTGATCTATATTGGATATTGTACAGCATAATATAATAAAAAATATTGGGTGATCTATGAACCATTGTATAAATTTAAAAGTGCTGTTACTAGTATGTAGTCATACTAATAACCTTGAAGTAAAAAATATGAATAATGATACTATTTGATACAGCATAATATGACTCATCAATATATAATAATATTTTGTTCGCTTAATGTTTTAACTCTTGAGGTACTAAATAATTACTAGTTGTCTAAGTTATAGTTAATACATATTAATATTTATGGACTTATGGTTATAGCTATAGCTTTAAACTGAAATTGATGATTTAATCCAGAAATCTAAATGTATTTATTATTTATTTTACATACATGATACATCATATTATTTTATGGTAAAATCGCTAATTAGCAACAATCAATAATCCACTACAATCCACAAAAATAAAATCTATTTAATGTTCATCATGTGGAATGAATGGCTTTCCCCAGCGTTTTTCCCATAATGCTATGTACTCTTTTTTGCGTTCTTCTCGTTTGGCAAAGTATTTTGGATACTGAGCTTTTTCTAATGGATGCCAAGAATCCAATACCCAATCGGGAGGAAAACAATCTCGGTCAAACGCTGTTCCACCAGGTGAAGACGGAACTAAAACAAAATGTATATACATGTATAATAATAATAGTATAGTAAAAAAAAAATTGAATAATTTACATTTTGATTATTTTTAATAGTTTACTTTTTTGAAAAAATGTTAATAATTATTTTTTATAGGGTCAATTATGAGTAATAGGCTATGATGAACAGTGTTCATTATATTTTCAAGCAGCCATTCACAACTTATCCTAGAACAAGCCACTGTCGAACACCATGTCTAGCAAGAATGTTTTAATATTTAATTAGAACTAATAAGAATTAAGAACTTCTATATTAATATAGTATACCTTTTTTTATATAATCACTTATTAAATATTTATAAAATAAAAAAATAGAATGGGTAATGGAGGCAAGATCCTCCCATGCTTTTTTTTTAAGAAAAGACTATTCATATTCATAAAAAAAAAAATGTAGTTATTTAATTTTTCAATTTTTATTATAATACATATTTCACATATAATAATACATAGCGGCAATATAGAAATTTAATAGTACAAATAGAAGCAATATTATCACCATTGGTACAACTACACTCCATATAAGTTTATACTATATTATAGACAATAGATTTAATTGTCGATCACTCCATCTCTACTTAAATACAACACTGTGATAATAAAATTTAATAGTGATAGTATCATACAATCATGACAGCTAATACTATGATAGTTATTTTTTGTGATGTACATGCTACTGATATCTTAATATACTAGTCATACTAAAATCTTCTTTTATCCTAAAATACTCTTTGTTTTTATTAAACATAACAAACCAAATCATATTCTAATTAGTAGTCAAATTTAAGTAGTCCAAAAAGCCCTATTAATTAGTATAATAGAAATATGATAAAAAATGTTAATGTTACAGTTTTTTAACTCGGCTATGTACTTTTTTACTTACACTGATGAGGATAATAATGTTGATTAGCCCATAGCTCATGTTGGCCTTTTTTCAACAATTCTTGTGCAGTTGGTACATCTATTATTTTTATGTTATCATCAAAACGTTTTCTTAAGCGCACAATATTAATTCGCATCAATGGTCTAGAAAAATAAAGTAAAAAACTAGTTAAAAGGTAACATATCACTACTTTCAAATGTATTGTTTAGGAAAAACCGTTATAATCACTCTTATTATAAATTTAACTGTATATAATTTGAATGTCAACTTCAGGTATGACCTTTATAAATAAATAAGAAATTTTTTACAATTTAAATCTCTGTCAACTGTAATATTTTATACTAAGAAAATTGTACATACTTATAAACGATTAAAATAATCCCAAGTTACATATTAAATACATTAAATTTACATTAAAACTAAGTAAAAACAAGATTTTTTTTTTAAATAATTTTATTTATATTATTAGATATGTCAAATTATTTTTAAGAATAATAATGTTATTTTTTATAGTATGTTTTAGAACTAATATTAACTATTAATTAAGTTTTTAGTATTATATTATTTGTTCCTAATAAAAAGTGTTATACCTGTAATGATACCAATCTTCGATAGTCCTGCATGCTTTTTTATAAAGAGAACATACTTGTCTCTTGTGAGTAATAACCTCATACGGTATATAAGACATATTAAGGCAAAATGTAATACCTCTTAATATATTATATACAAATATAACTAACAAATGTGAAAACACCAATAAACAGTCTGAATACCTATTCTGAAATCTGAATAAAATTTTTCATTCTTATCAACGTTATCAATTATCATAGAACGATAGAAATTAGAAGGCACTGTTCATCACTATAAATATTTTTAGCTAAGCTGATTGTATTTTATATTTATATAATATATTATGTTTATAAGTTACAACGATAACAAAACATATGATTTCTTTCGGACTATCATGTTTTCTTCAATGAATTTTGTCGTTATAAGATGGGTACCACCAACATGGCAAGAACTATAATTTCTTTATAGATCTAAGGGTACCACGAACTACGATGTAGATAAAACAATTTATTTACCTACATTCAATATTTTAGAGTAATACAATACAACTATATATACTTTATAGTACTACTTTTTAGTCTATGATATACCTATACATCGTGTTTGGTACTTAGTTCTAGTACTTGCCTAATACTTTTTTCCAAATTTTTTGTTTAGTCCAGTTACTTCAGTAGCGTCGATCTCGACTAACAAGTGGGTGTGGGTGTTCCGTTGGCGAAACGTCGAGACATTGTCATAGAACATGTTCCGACATTGGGATTGAACATTTTCATTTTTATAATATGCATATGGCAATATTTCAAACTCAATATGCATTTTTTATAATACACTTACACGTGGCATCATATCGACATATTTTATAGGATAGGATTCTGTTGTATGCTTATTATTGAATTAATACAACACTGATTTATATGACGGTAATAAGAATGTGTTTATTATGAGACAATAAAATGGAATGCGACGAGTACAAAACTCGCAGTCGTACACGTTGGACACGTTTGGACCCGCCGCGTACACTACCATCATATTGCATGACATATGACTATACGATATTCAACCGATTCCATTATATGATTCCCAGATATATTATATTCTCTCGACGGGACGTTCTGCAGGTTAGTCGCAAATTATTTAAAATTAATAAAAACTCTGTAATTAATAAAAATAGCATGAAATTATCGATTGCCACCGTAATTAGCTAAACATTCGATACAATTAACACTAGACGTTTCTCAATACAGCGTTAAGTATAGGAGTTATGTTAACACTAAGTTGATGTTGAATAGTTGAATATTATATTGTGCACTATAGTTAATAATTAAAATAACATCAGTATATTGTTGAATTAAATATAGATACATTAAGTTCTACATTATTTGTATGTGTAAAAATGCACATATATTTAACTGTATAAGTGTTAGTTTGAATACAAATATGGAGTTAATTACTTTATTAAATGTTACATTACTTATATTATGTTTGTTGTTAAACTGGCATCAACGTATTGTAAAATAAACTACTGGGTTATTTACACGTATTTCAAACTATTTTAAAAATCATGTATACATAGGCTAAGACTAAGCCCCCCAAACATACCATTAGCCCTTTCAAAGATTTTTAAAATTTTTAGGTGTTTATTACTTCCATCACAAATATTTCATTCAGTAGCTAAGGCTTCAGCCTCTTCTCCTCCAAATCGCCAACACTATTTGCGCCTATGCATGCAGCTAGTAAATAGATTTGTTTATAAAAATTCATAAAAGTATTACAAATTGCCACGAGAGTTCGGTTGTACCGTTTAATAACCGAAACAATCTCAGTGGGCTGGTTATGAGTGTATGGTCCTAATTTTATTTTTATGTGATAATGAGAAATTAGTACAAACATTAATAGAAAATAAAATTAAATCAAATTATTAAACCGTACAGTAACTGTTAACTGTCAAATGTTAAAAATCCTAAAAATCGACGCAGGGCTGAACCTGCGCTGATAGGATTACATTACCAATGGAATTTACCAATGATAGACTTAATGATATTTTTCCTGAATTAATTGGTTTGTTAATAGTTTCTACTAAGATTAATGATTTTAAATTATTATTATCTTTCATTTAAGAGATTAGATTAATAAAATTAAGTTTTTACTATATATTATGCAACAATTTACCAACTGGTCAAAGTATAAGAAATGTATATAAAAAAATCTAAAAGTAAAATTAATGAAAAATTAAATTAAATGAGAACACGGACGCCGGCAGGCAAGTTAATATTAAGAAACAAAAAAAAAAAAAAAAAAAATTCAATTTAAATTATATAGTAGATACGATCTGGAATTGGGGATTAATTTGATTTTTTAGACATCAAAATTATAAGTTTATTAATGAACGATTATTCGTATATACTAACCTAACCCTGGGATAGCTGGCTATAAAGAACTTAAAAAAATATTAAGGTACATTCATTTTAATTTAATAAATTAAAACAAAATTAGGAGAGGAACACGGTCGCACACAAGTAAACACATTTTAGATTCTGAGCAGAGCAAATATTTAAAAATTGCGGATGTTCAGTTTTTATAGCTAAGAATTGAAGATGTAAAGCAAGATATTTTGTAAGCAATCTAATCAAAAAATCTAAAACACATATTTATATGGTTGATTTTTATAGACATTTTAAGTTCAAATTTGAACTAAATTAGATATTTAAATGAAGAATAAAAATGTTAGTTTTTTTTTTTTTTTTTTTTTTGTTAATTAGCTGCTGGTATGAAAACCATTTTAGCTCAACAATTACTATCTTAAGGGTTTACAACTTATATATATATCTAAATAAGAAACATATAACATAAGATATATATAACATTTAAAAACAGCAATTATATAGAGAGAAAAAAAAATTATTGAACTAATTATATGAAGTACAAGAAGAGATAATAAACAAAACCAAAAGCAGATAATTAGATGGCAAATCCAGCGTCCAAAATAAGCCTGATAATTTGATTAATGACGATTTCCGAGTTAGAGTTGAGGATGGAAAAAAGGTTTGGAGAGATATTAAGATCGCTAAACAATTTGAGTAGGTTTAGGCGTTCGAAGCAGAGTGACGGACAGTGAAAAAGTAAATGCTGGAGGTCGCAGACATTTTCAGTGGTATGCAGAGTGCACATGGTAGAGTTATTTAGACCAAGTTTATAGGCGTGGTCTGGTAAGAGAGAGTGACCCACGCGGAGACGGTTGAAACGTACAGTTGTTGATCTTGGTAAGTTCAGGTTGTTGAACCAAGTTTTGTTGTTAGAGAATATAGGAGCAGTATTTTTGTATTTGGAAGCGAAACCAACAGGTAATTTATTCCATTGAGTAGACCGAAATAGTAAATTTAGTAACCGAACTAAGACTGAGGATGTGACGGCGTAAAAGGGGGAAAAAGTCAGTCCAAGGTAATAGAGCTGGAGACGGTAGTATTGTGATGGCAGTGGATTTGGCTAGCCGGTCTGCCACTTCGTTGCCAAGTATACCAATGTGACTGGGAATCCACAAAAATTGAATAGAACGATGAGAATTATTAAAGTAGTATATAAAAGACTTAATGCGGAGAACAAGAGGGGATAATTTGGAGTTAAAGGGGTTGGAAACTAGGGCTAGTAAACAAGACAAAGAGTCAGTAGCTATTAAGTAGTTACCCGGATCTGTATTTGAAATAAATAAAAGGGCTTCGTAGATTGCATAACACTCTGCAGTAAAGGAAGATGTCGTAGGAGGGAGGTTATTTGCGAAAGAGACATGCAGCTCAGGTATATAGAAAGAGTATCCAGCTGATA
>JACXSJ010004252.1:0-14867 GCA_014851325.1 Pentalonia nigronervosa
CTACTTGAGCATTTTGGTCTCCAACTAGAATTCTTATGTAGCTTCTGGGTATAATGTCGTATACTCTTTCTAGATTATCGTAGAAAAAGTCTTTATCATCGTTAGTTGCTGTTTCAGTTGGTGCATAACAGTTGATTATTGCTATATTAGAGGTTTTCCCTTCAATTATTATATAGCATAATCGATCATCAACTGCTTCGAATTTCTTAACTAATTTTACTAAGGACTCTTTTACAATAAAACCCACTCCGTGTTCGTGTTTTCCATTACCGCTTCCACTATAAAATATTGTCACGTTATCTGATTTGAGATGTCCAGATCCTGGCCATCTCACTTCTTAGAGGGCAACTAAATCCACATAATATTTCTTGACTATACTAGTGATACATTTTAGTGCCCCAGGTTTATATAAAGATCTAATGTTCCATGTTCCGAATCGAAATACTCCAGGTTTTCCAGGCTTAGTTCCATTTTTATTTTCCAAAAGATCTGTCCGAGGCTTAGTAGTAGTAGGTTTCTTAACAGTGTTTTTTTTTACTAGGACGGGTCGTTAGCCCGTCGCTAAACCCCCAACCTGGAGGACCAGACTACCCCAACTAATTAAAGTTAGGGTAGGGCTATGCAGTGCACTTATTGGAGTACACTGGGCGATGGGAGCGCCACTTTCCCTACGCCAGAAAATATCTTGACTACCTCAGTATAATAATTAATTATATGACACAAATTATAATGATTAATACTTTTGAAGATATCATGCATAATATCAATACTATAATTAGTAGTTATACGAAAATAATTTATCTTATTTGAAACTGAATCTTTATGGATAGTTTGCTTAAAATCATTAATAGCAATGTGATCTATATAATTTAAAGAATCTCAAAGTAATGATTATTTTCTTTACATAAATGTTTAGTTACTGTTTTATAATCCTTACGAACCCTACAAAAAAAATTGCTGAAAATGATTTGTTGAATTCGGTTATAATGTTTAATCCTAAATTATCTCCAAGAAATAATCATAAAATAAAATATACTTTTTGGGTACCATTTGGAGTAACTATATTGATTCCATTTACCTCAATATCGTTTATTTGGTTTATTAATTTATTAAAGCATTAATCATTTCCAAAATTCTTCATGTCGACAGCCTTTATTAAAGCAATGAAATATATATTTTTAAGTTGCGATTGATCAGATAAAGGGAAACTATAATTGCTAAAATCAAATGCAATTGTAATTGCTGTTGTAATTGTGTATAATGTTGATAATAAAATAGGTTCTTTATTTTTTTTTTTTTTTTTTTTGTGTGAAACAAGTAATTAGGTTTTCTGTTAGTTTAATTATATTTTTTTTTTATTTCTATTTATTATTTTTTCTACTAAAATTATTTTTATTAAGCAACAATAAGGTAAATTTAATAGCAGAAGTATGAAATGAGTTGATAGCATTATTAAGATTAAAAATATCATTTATAGGTGTAATATGAGTAATATGGGGTTGTCATCAGGGGTGTTATAGGTATCAATGGCTGCATAATTAATTTGGTTCAAATTTTGAGATGAATCTATTATGTGAGTTAAATTTGTATTAATATTACTACTTCTATTATTATCATTTAAATTATTAAATATTATTGGATCAAGAGTTGATACAGTTGTAGTTTGATACGTGTCTTATAAATTTTTTTAAATTAGGAAATGATTAAGTACATCCATATTCGGTACACTGATATGTACTTGAAGGTTTTAGTATGTGAATTATTTTATAATGCTCCACCAGTGCCGAAAAAGTTAAGATATTTTGTTACAAACAAAACAAATCATATTATTAAATTAATAATGGTATTTAAAACAATATAAACTTTATATTATATAAACGTATATTAATTGATACAAATAGGTACTTACTAATTAAAGAATTGTATAATGTATAGTATAATATCTACAAATAAATTAAACTAAAAAAAAAACCTATTAGCATAATATCTGCATTTATTGCTATTTTCTATCTTGTTAATTAAGTATACTTTTATTTTATTGCACCTATATTTTAGACTAAAAAAAGTTAAACTAGAAAATTAAACTTTTATAAAAATGTTAATGACAGTTGACTGAAGTATAAATTTTTAGTATTGAATCATATTAGTTAATTAATTATCATAAAGTTTAAAAGTGCTTAGTGGTTACTGTATATAAAAAAAAAAATTACTGTTAATAAAAACTAGTAACAACTAAGTACAACTCTCAATATTTATATATCAAAACATATATTCGGAGTAGGTAAACTCAAAATATATCATTGGTACAAAAATGTAAAAATTAATAGGTGATCATCAATTTAAAAAGTAATAATCATTTTTTTTTTTTTTAATATAGATCTATAATATGTGTATTATAATTTTAGCACTATAAATTACAATTAAATAAAATTTTGAAAAATTCAAAAATTTAAAAAATGTTTAATGACTAAATTAAAATTTATTTCAGAAAACGTTCGGCCACTGCATTAAAAAAAAAAAAAACTATTCTGTATAAAAACTATATTGCATATTTAAACTATAATATATAGATACTTACAGATACGAATTCAGAATTGGATGTCAGAATACGACAGGTGACAGCTATAGAAAGCAGAGAGCAAAGAAACAAATGCCTGCACTAGGGAAACGTTTTGTTCGATACCAAACTGTAGAGTATACGTAATAGCTAAGTAGCTGGTCTATAATTTTGTATTAGAGCGAAAACAGTTGAAGTCTTATTATGTCATCTTATTAAACTTTTCTTGTAATATAACATTATTAATAACAAAAATAAGTAAACCATAGTTTGCATACTAAAATTGTCATATACTTAATATAATTTTTATATGTACTTAGTAAGATAAGACTAAAATATGGAATATATTAACGTAATCGATTCAAAAAAAAGAAGCCGAAGAGTAAAACGATTTTATGACGAAATCCTACAAGATTATTGCTTTACTTCAGCAGAAGAACATTTTAAAACAAATATATTTTATTTAACATTGGATAATGCAATAATGCAACTAAAAAAACGTTTTACCAGTTTAAATAATGTATTCAAAATATTTGAAGTTATTCAACCGAATTCGTTGATTAATTTAACAGATGTACAAATTTATATCTCCGCTAATAAATTGGTAGAATACTATGATTCTGATTTATCTAATGCTCTTGCTGGTCAAATTTTATCGTTCAGATCTTGTTTTAAAGAAGAAATTACAAAACGAACATCGGTAAAAGCAATTACTGAATTACTTGTTATAGAGAACCCCACATTAGCAACAACATTTTCTGAAATATGTACAGCGTGCATGTTATTTTTGACACTTCCTGTAACAGTTGCTACAGCGGAACGTTCATTTTCAAAATTAAGACTTATCAAAAATTATTTACGGAGCACAATGTGTAAAGAAAGATTAAGTGGACTTGGAATTCTATCTATTGAAAACAATCGAGCTCGTTAGTTAAATTTAAAAGAAATAATTAATAATTTTGCAGAAAAAAAAGCACGCAAACGAAATTTCCATTGAATTGTTATTATTATTATTATATTCTTATCATTATTAATAGATATATTATGTTATTTTATTTTATTTGTATGACGTAATTTCATCTTATTTTTTATGCAATTGAAATTTTAATAAAAACGGAAAGTACCTTGTGGAATTTATATATCTATAACTATAATATTATTTAGAATAAAAAAATAAAGGGGGCCTTTTTTTAGTTTTGCACACGGGCCCATCTTTGGGATAAACCGCCACTGCAATAATGTGTAGAAAAATGTTTATTAAAATAATATCTGTATGTTAATCTGTCTTTAAATGAGCTGGTGTATTATTGTGCGTTTTTTAGCTATGGCCGTTTAAATGCCCAGGTTAGCAAAACCGAAGAAGGAAGTGGGTCAGCTGACCCACAGTTTTTTTTCATTATTACGTGATCCCTAATCTGACACAAATATAATTTAATTTAATCAAATATGTAGAATAATAATAATTTTAAAATTAACAATAGGCTCTTTTCTTAAATCTTTATAATACCTATAATCTGACATGCTGTATTTTTTTTTTTTTATGGAAGACATAATTATAAATATTATAGAACACAAACACTAATATCGTTATACTACGTGTAGTTTTATAACACTATTATGAATACATTTTTATTCGGTATATGTGGACTGATTATGCCACAGGCACATGCCCCAACAAAAAATTAAAATAAAAACTTAATTGGTAGGTATGTTAATACTATATTTATACAATTTATAATCATATTGTACTGTAAATGTAATATTGTATGAATAACTCATAAAACTCATGTAATTAAATTTCTAAGCTCCTCGTTCGTTATAAAAATGATTTGTACCACGGGCCTATAGCTATTATTTCTGTCTGGTAAAATAATTTGTTATAAGATTTTAATTTTCATGCGTATAATTGATTACCAAATGAAACTTATTTAAGTGTATTAAAGTCCTTTACACAACCACGAAATGCTACGTCGATTGTAGAATAGTTATTAGTGAAATCAAATGAGATATTGTATAGCATGTCGCAGTGTGCATTTAATTAATAGTTAGGGACCGGTTTTGCCGGTGGCCAACGACGGTAGGTACCTACATATCCCCGACCCCCGTCGTGCAACCGACGAACCATCTTAATGACCACCCGGCCCACATTATTACCCTCTCAATAAACTTAATAACACGTTTCGTTACATTTTACGAAGTAAATACAATAATTCATTATTCTGAATAAACCAATTACCTATCTAATAATCTATTATATATTAAAATATATGTGAAATAATAAAGTGGTATACTATTACAAAAGCCTTAGGCTGGTATAATATAATATTAGGTCATAATTTAACTTCAAACAAAATGTATGATCGTTAAAAAAAATGAATCCTTACCTAATAACGCTTGAAGAATTATAATTAATGTTATTGCTACAAAGTTAATCTTTTGCAGATGAAAAAAAATAAAATATATATCTATAATATACTTATTCCATTTATGGTATTCAGGTTATTTAATATTACACCCTTATCAATATAAACACACCCAATTCCAAACTAATATAATATAATAACAAAAAAAAAAACAATTATTAGGAATCATAGTCATCCCATTTAAACCGTGAAGATATTATGTTATACATCACTGCTCAAATGACAGACCTATCTATATTAATGATAATACCTGTATGTCAAAATACCAGAAATCTTATGCAGGCCATTTAAACAATGATCGTTTTAAATATTAAAAGTGGATTTCATCAGTAAAACTGTGTATATTTATAGTGTTCAAAACGTTTATTGAAAAAACGTAAAACGTTCACATTTTTTTCAAATGAATACTGTTAGATACGTATAGATTTCTTAAAAAAATTCAACCATATGCTTGTTCATTGTAATTAATTGCTTGTATACGTTTCACACTCATACGATGTCTACCATACCATGATAATTAAACACCCGACTCATAAATTAACTGATAACTAACTCAAAATTTGTTTTTTCATCTTCACTAAACTCGAGTAACTAGACAAACACCCATCAAGTAACATATATGAAAGTTTCAAAGATAGGTTTATAGGCTACTCGACACTGACTAAAGACATTAAAATATAAGGTCACTTTAGTTGAAGGTTAAATTTGAATTCAATATTGTATCATTATATCTATATTTATTTATTAAAGATAAACGGGAGTGAATATAAAAAACGATTCTGAGTCCGTCAGCTCATATCAAAATATATTGCAATTAAAGTAATTTATTCTACTATTAGTCTTGTTACGTACCTGGTAAAATGTACAATATTGAATACTACCATAGCACGCATAATAAACGGTGTGACGACATTATTTAATTTGGTTAATTATGAATGTAAAAAAATAAACTCAAACATGAATACAGCTAAGGATTTTGACAAAAAAAAAATGCAATTAATAATTTATATATGTTGACTGTAGATTTTACTTTAAGTTTACATAATAATAACTTTACTAATAATGACATAATTTAGATTCAAAATGGAATCACTGAAAAAATAATAGTATATATGATTAATTTATTTGGAAATATTGTTCATAGAAGTATAGAAGACCCTTTGTTGTTAGCATTAAGTGTAGGACACTTCTCCATCCAATACACTAAATATATATATATATAATGTGGCTACCTATAATATGGTGACTTATTGAGGTTCTTAAAAAAAAAAATTAATCGAAATAAAAATTAATCAATTTATTGCTGGACAAGAACCTCTCGTAAAAAAGAAGAAAATATATCGAGACGTTGCTGGACGTATAAAAAATATTATGTCTGCTTATGATGAACGTGATTTAAATGAGTATTTGATTGGAATTGTTCATAATTAAAAACTACAACATAACATTTTTTTAAAAGTTTTTATAGTTTTCTTTATATATTTCAATAACGCATTTGATAACATATCTTTAATATAAACTAGCCATATATAATATAAACTATAAAAATAAATAATATAAATACTATATAAATATAATAATAATATAATATAAATAAAATATATACTAGCCATATACTATACTCAAGTATAATATATAATGTACGAGTATTATATATCTATCTCAATTTAGTGTATTGGACGATGAAGTGTCCTGGTATCGTTAACATAATTTGATGACACGTTGATTGCTGTAAAAATCCATTTGTATTATGTAGAAAAAAATAAAAAGATCATTTTAAAATACAATCAGGCTACACATGTAGCCAATGGTTGACGAATACGGTGAAAAGGTAACTAAAAAAACACACTACATGTGTAGAAATAAATAAATAGATGGAAATGTACATATACAGAACAATTCAAAATTTCCTTTACAGCCATTTTATCACATAAATATTCAAAATTCAGAAAAATATATGATACGAAAGTTTTTTGATTTAGAAGATTTAAAATGATTTGTACATTTTACAATTATTTAAATTATATTATGGGGATTTTATTGAGTCAACTTTAGAAACTTAAATAGGTAACTATATATTTTTTACAAACATAATATGCAGACTTTTTTTAATATTTTTTAGTACCTGAATAATATTAATTATTGCAAAACTCTAAGATTGCTAGATATTTAAAGTTTTTATAATTTTCTAAAGTTGACCTCCCAAAACCACCCTAAAATATTGTAAAAATAAAATAAAATATACAAATCATTTTAGATATTTCTAAATCAAAAAACTTTCAAATTACATATTTTCTCTATTTTGAATCAATTAAATAGCCCAGGTCACTATATGCTTTTCGATGGTTATCTTACACTTTATTTCAATATTTTTTATTATAATATATTATAACAAGTTTAGCCACCTGGCTACGCCTTTACTGTAAGGTAAATATTTATAAACAATGGTACATAAATACATTTTTAAAATAAATTTCATTAGAACATACGAAAATTCATTCTAATATCTGACTTAATAATACAAAAAAACTTATATTTGAAAAATAAAGAAATAATAAATGTTAAAATAATAATACTTCAAACCATATTTTATCTACAACATAAAATCATATCAAAAGTTTTATATATTTAACCTGTTATGTTTAAGTGTTAAAACTTGGATCGCCTTACTAAATAAATAAATGTATTATTAGAGTACTGACTACTGAATTTTAAATGCAAATATTTTTATTTAAATTCTTAATCATCTTTTTCGAACTATTATATTATCGGTATTATTTTTTGTTACTCAAAAATAAAATCATTGTAATGTTGTCATTTTATATTTTTTAACACCGTCGTCAATTATTTTTATCAAAATTATAATTTGGTAGTATATCATGACATAAATTGAAAACTATAAAATGGTATTATTATTGGCTAACATACCTATAGATGGGTGGTTTTGTACTTTTGTGTACATTATGTATGTCTATATTGAATATAATATAAATTAAAATAAATTATATGTCTAGATACTGACACGGCATCCTACGAATGTACAATATGCTTATATACTTTATTTTATTTCTTCGAAAATGTATATAATTTGTTGTTTGGTAACTACCTAGACATGTGGTATGTATATGTATAAAGTATACAGTTTAAATAAGTCACTCACAAGTATATGCTGGTCCTAGATACCGAGAAATTCCACAATTTTTTTCTAGTCTGTATTGGACCCCTACATTTACGATAATAATATAGAATAAATGTTTTTCTTCTACTTTTAATATTTAAATAATAATCTGAATTCTTAGATTTATTTTCAATACAGTACCTAACTAATATAAAATCAGTTCATATATTCAATAATATTTCGATATGTCCTATTATAATTTTTAAAAATTGTATTAAATTACTTTTCTTACACACGCTATCGTGGTGACTGTGGGCACGCTAATATTTAAAATACTATACAAATAATTTTGGACGTAATATCAAGAAAATGTTTTTTTATTATATGTATTTAGTATATTTGTCAAAAGATTGGTACATTTTGGTTGAATCAACTGACTATTCGTAATCCTTTTCAAGTTTTTGAATTATTAATACTGATTAAATGCAACAAACATCCACATAATCAAAATTATTGATTACAAAAAAATATATATATAACAATCAACTTGACTAAGAACAAGTTATTAAACATACAATTTTAATATGTTTTCTTGAAAATAAGAGAAAATACAACGTTAATATTATTTAAATTACAAAATATTGTTTACTATAATTTTTTATATTTTCAAATTATAAACACTATTATAAAAGGGAAATAAATAAAATGTATATTTAATTTTTGTATTGAAGAAACTTTGGAGTGTACCATGTACGGTTTTTAGTTTTTAAATAAGACCACACGCCCATAGCCTATAAGACTGTAAGAGACTATGCCCAGCAGGTGAATATAATGTTAATATTGTGTGTAGTAATATTCTGTATAAAAGGTGTTCCTCCCCCTACGTCCCGTATTGGTGATAATTTGGCGAACCCGTATGGTGATTCCTAGAAGTTTGCGATATGTTAAAAAAATTGACTTCTGTTGCACCAATCTTTTAATGTATCGATTTAATTTAATTAAAATTGGCGATTTTTTTCCATTCGATTTTATTGTCGATTACTGCTAGGCATGGAACCTTTTTTATATTAATCGTTTTAAACCATACTGTCACATGGTATAGTACAGAACAACAACGACATCTCTTGATTAAAAAAAAACTATATATATAATGTTTGTGGGGTTGTTTTTAGATACTAATTCACATATGTTTAATCAAGAATCGAATTTTTACATTTCCATTTAAATTGATTCTCTTTCAAAAATTGCTCATCATTACTAGGAGGCAACCGCCGCCACTGTCTACTCTGGTGTGTTAAATGTGTACACAAATGTACACACACACAGATGCACATAAAATAAAACGAATAGCGTATGCGCTATTCTCTACGGAGAGGAACATGACCGTTGCATTCGTCGGCGAGCGTAGCTCAGCGGCTGACTAGTAAGACAAGAATGGCTCCAAAGTGTTAAAGAAGCAGTCTTTTGACAGATTTTAGTAGAAAAATTATGATTTTTAAATCAAAGAAAAGAGTATTGGGAACTGGGGGAATCGTGTCAAAATTCTAGAAAGGTACTGAATATTTTCCAGAACCACCACTGTTAAATTAGTAATGTAATAATATATTCTTAGCAAATACCAATAAACCTAAATAAATCTAACCTATCAATATATTGCCGAGTTGCCCTTGGTGACATTGGACATATGTTTCATAGTCGGTATATTCTATATACACGAGAATATTCGTTTCATGTTTGAAAAATCTCCATATATAATAAATGTTTGTAATCGTTTATAAACGATTTAACGATCTTTTAGTTCGTTCTCTATTTGATTAAAGTTACTACCTACAAACGAAAACCTTATGCTATGGACCATTATTATTATCATTTGTTCTTTATAATAAAATTTATTATAATAAACATCTTATTATTATTTATAAACTGATAATTGTTATTAATTTTTTCTTAGTAGTTGAGCAAATGCTAAACCACAACAAAAATATATTTTAAAAATGAAAAAAATATAAAAAAATACATAATATCGACTCAATGACAACACATATATTGAGGCTTTAATCTTATTTTTGCGGGCCAAAGAAGGAATCTTACTAAAAATAAATACAAATTTCTGCATCTATCAAATTACGTGCTTGATTGGTTCGACAAATGCAGTATATATAATGCAATACTATATAACCAAAAAAGTTGTCATAGTTAAGCTATTGAGAAAATTTTAAACTGTAACAAATAATTGGCAATAAGTTGCAAAATATAGGCACAAGTTTGAAGACGTTAAATACGCCTGGTGATATAATTCATAGATGTGCGACTTATTTCTAATGTGTGTACCGGCACACAATTTTCCTTACCCAATAATATCACGATCAAATGTTCTCACCCAAATTACGTTGCGTATATGACTAAATTTATGACTTAATAACACACTGAGGCATATATTTGTTGATACGTGACCAACAAATGCCCATTCGATTAATAAACCGATTCAAAAATTACATTACATAAATTCTGAATGTTATTTTCTCGTTTTGTTGGTTGTAATTTATAGTTCTAAAAAAATAAAACATACACACACAGATACCTACGTGTTAAAATCTCATATAATGATTTACGACTACAGCATAGATGCAGTATTGGTCACCCCCTCCTTTTCAAATGTCCCCGTGGTTGCAAGACCGACAATAGCCAACCCCTCTTCCACACCACCCGTCTGACACGGTACCGGTTTTGGGTCGTCCCTAAACCGTCTTCATTTGGGGTTTAGACCAGTTCGATATTAGTCTGCTGACAACTGCCGTACCTGCACAAGTGTTCTCGCTCCTATTTGTGTGCCTACAAAATTATCGTCACGTCAAGACTTTCGTCCAAACATAAAGCTCAGAACGGTAATATAATAGTCTAATGTATTTATTCTGGACAACGATTTTTATCTAATTAGCTATGATTAATTTTTACTAACTTTTTGACAAATATGTAATTAATTATACGGTCAAAATTGTACTATTATGCAAATACCAGATGTATATACTTAACTATTGGTTAATTGTTTTACTAAACAACACTTATTATAAAAAAAAAAAAACTATAAATGTGTCTTTTTTGAAAATATTTTTATATATACATTTAAGGAATTACAAAAAAAAAAAAAAAAAAACATTTGATAAATAATTATATTGTTTTACTATTTTTACTATAATTTTATAAGTTAACTGTGATTAATGACCAACATAAATTTTTAATTCCTCATTTAAAAACAGAATAATATTCAAAATGTATATTAAAATTTAATTTTGAAAGATTAGTTTATGAGGTATAAAAATTTAAAGTTTTGACAAACCGAGTATTGTGGCATATGAGTTACGTGAAAAAAGGTTTGGTCAACTACTCCGTTCATCTTAACTGTGAATACTTACAACTCTAAATTTAAAATTTTACAATCAGTACATAATATTTTACCATAAAATATATCATATTTTTGATAGTAAACAAACGTTCTATTAATTTGATAGTATTAAAATTATTTAAATAAATAGTAATAAAAACGATCTATGGAGATGATGTTTTTACTTATTTTTATAGTTATTTCTGCTAAAATGTCAATTATATTATAAGATAATTTCAAAATTTCAAAATTTCATTTTATTATAGGTTATTGTTTTGAACGACGTTATTCATTCTTCAGATTTATAAATTATGGGGTAAGTAAAATACTCAATATTTATTTAATACCTACTAGTAGGCTATATTTATTATTTTGTATTCATAATAGGCATTATATTGCTACGATAACACATTATACCAAAAATATTGTTTTTAGAACTGTACATTTTAATTTAGTTTTTTTTTTATATTTTTATTTTCATATTTTTTAGTCGAGAATACAGAGAATTTTATTTCTTTTATTAAATTTTTATACTATAATATTGTAATATTAATTTAGATTTAAAATTTTTGTGTGATTACCTATAACAATGTGTTATGCAATACATTATTATCCTAATTTGTTTTAAAATGTTTTGTAATATGTACCTTTATTTTACTTGTTAATTACTTTATAAGTGAGGTGTAATAAGCAATAATTATGTTAGTAACTTTAGTGTCAATTATTAACTGACATAAAGAAACTAGGAATTATTTAGTACAATAACTGTGATATGTGAAACACCACTAATTGTTGTGATAAAGCGATTTAGTGAATTTAATAAATAGGCACGTAATAATAATTAAATATCAACATTTTGTCTTTAAATCAAAAGTTTTTTCCATATGAATATCGTAAAATGCTGTGTTATCGGTATGCAACGACAATAATATTTTGTGTTAGATTTACAGTTGAAAATGTATTAATAAAAATATTTCAAAAAAAGTGTATCAATTAATTATAATTTAATTTTTTGTCAATTTATTTTGCTGAGTAAAGATTAGTTTATTTATTTGTTCTTGAAAATTACACTGTGCTCCAACACTATAACTTTAAATATAAATTAAATCTTGTGTCTACGATTTCTATTGTTGAATTATTGTTTTCCGATCTAAATCTTTCGACATTGTACTACTGAAACCCGTAAATAATTAAATAATATAGCATAATTATATAGTAATAGTTATTACTCATTACTTGTAGGTATATCAATGTTATTGTCAGTTTCAAAGTAGGTATGTGTATGTTTTTCAGGTATTACCTGAATGCCGTCGTTATCTTAATGACATTCAACCTGGTGGTAGACTGCACGTCAAGGGGTCCTAAAATTTTAGAATGGGGCGTCAAAAATCACTTTTGTGGCAAAGCCATCCCGATTATTATGGGATTACTTTGCAAAATCCCCGAGCATAATATTCCGGTTGAAGGTAAGTCCGTATACAGCGGTACAATTAAAAAAATAATATATATAATTAATTATATTCATACCATCCCCTTTTGAATTGTATTATTTTTGTTGAATGTTTTGAACATTAAATCAGAATTTTTAAGGTACTTTCACAGATCACCATTATTTCTTGAAAAATAATCTAGAACTATAACTAGTTGAATCAATAGTATGCATAAATCTTACCTATACCACTTATACCGTATATTTGAGTTCTATTTTACTCGGACCGTGTGTTCACTATACATTGTCACGTTTCACGGTGAGATCTAAAGGTGACTTTGTAGTTAAGAAACTACTATTTTGCAAGACATTAACTATCAAGTAGGTAATCTAAAGATAACGTTGTACTTTTTTACGAGCATATCATATTTAGCATATCATCATGAAGACATTAATTTCATAATTTAAGATTATCCAATTGTATTAATATAACATTAAGAAAAAGACACATAACCATCTAAAGCAAAACGCAAAACAATTTACTTTGTTCCAAAGTAAAAATATTGAAAGAACACATCATCAAAGAGAAGACTCATGTGGGTGAGCTTCTCGTCTAATAAACTTGATTTTGATTTATTTAAAATACCTACTAGTTGTTATATTAATAAAAATAATACCTTGACCAGTAGAAAATCATTATTTATATTGTTAATTCCAGATACTATTAATCAAAATCAAGGAGTTCGAGTACGGCGCGGTATTGTCGACGACTGCTGCACGAGTCCTTGCACACCAAAATATATGCAATCCTATTGCGGAGAACTAGAAATGTAATTTTTTTAATTTAATTTTGAGAAATTTATTAAAGAAAAGAGGAAAGGATACATAATATTATTGTTTTTTAAGCCGAATATAATTTTGAGAGTTCGTATTTTTTTTTTACCAGCACATTATACTACGAACCAATAACAAAACTTTTAAAGTTTTAATAGTAATAACTGTTGTTTTTTTAGAAAAAAAATTAACATTCATCAGCATTAAAATATATTTTAGTTATTTTAATAAAAGTAAATATTGACCCAATTAAATATAAAAATCTTAATACTATAGGAAAAAAAATTTTTTTTTTTAATTCATATGAAAGTATACATTTAAATCACTACACTAATTTTTCAATTACAAAAATCCTTATATACCTATGGATGTACATAAGTATTTATAACACTAGGTACATCAGTGATTCTAAATTTATAAAGCTGCCAATTTTTTGGGAAGCAAAATATTTTTTAACGCTTCTTCCTTAAACTAAAAATAAAAATAGTATATACGAAAAATAATGACTACACTACTTTTCAACTATAAAAAATTGTATTTTTAATTTAACCTATATGTTAGTTTATACAATCAGAAGTAAAAACATTTTCAAACTTGTATATGTACTATAGTAACAATATAAATATTAATTAATAAATAAATTGTATTTTTCAGTGTTTTAAATTTTGATGATTGAACAATATTCAATTAATTTTGCATATTACCTGTTTTTTTGATTTAAAATTAGTTTCTATGCCTTCATGAACTAAATACTAAAATACCTAATTTCGAAACTGAGGAATACATAATAAATAAACATAATAAATTTTATAAGTATTTTAATATTTGTGCATTTTTTAAATACCAACATTATTACTATGATTTACAGTGATAGCACAGATCAACCAATTATCAAGAATCAAAGAAAGCGAAGATCACTATCAATAACAAAGCCAAAACAAATAACTTTAACAACCGCTATAACACCAGAATCTGGAACTACTACCACTACGGAGGATCCCTAATGAACAAATAATTTGTGATGAACCAATGTGCGATCAATTCTTTTAAATAATATTTTAATAAAAATACATTTTTTTAACTAAATCATTTTTGAATATTTACATTTTTTTATAATAATATTT
>JACXSJ010004253.1:0-14864 GCA_014851325.1 Pentalonia nigronervosa
TGAATAAATAGTTATAAATACTAATAAATTATGAAGCGTAATATTTTTTAATAAATATAATTTTTATTCATGGAATATTAATTACACGAACCAATTACACGTGTATTTAAAATACACGAATCAATTACACGTGTATTTAAAATACACGAACTTCGTGTACAAGTGTATTTTAAAAACACGTCTAAAATCGTTACCTCTAGTTAATACTGAACAATGACTATTGAAACAGATACATGCAATAAAAATAAATTTGCTATACAATTTGTGTTGTTAATGTCGTGGTCGCGGTTTTGTGTTTTAAATATTTTTTCTGGCTTTGAATGATGAATTTAGTGGGTGGGCGGGCTTTGGTTAGAGTTGAATTGCCTTTTTTAACTGAACTCGGCACCATTGGTGGTAAGCATTCCAGTTATTATATAGTTCAATTATTAAGACCGGTTCAAAATGGTTGATACTACAGTTGCGCGCACTACACTTTGCAACACTAAAGCTGAAACCTCAATCACCGACCGCCGACTATCAATATTACATTAACACGTCACCAATGATTTTTATGCCTACGTGCAGCCACGCCGTGAATATCTGAATCGATAATCCGATACCCGAAACTAACGAAACACTCTTGAGTCTTAACTTGTCACACAATGTGCAATTTGCAAGGAAGATGTTATCAATCTCTCTTATTGACTTCTCATTGGGCACCATGCTGCAAGCTTAATACATGGTTTCACCGTGAATGTATTCAGGATTTGGCGTTAAGCGCCGGCTACTTTTTTAAATGCCCACTATGTAATGATATTGAAACTTTCAAGAACAGAATGCTCATCCTTGGTATATACGACTGTGGTAAATTGAATTTTATTTATCCAAATTGTTGAAATTTAATATGAGTATACAAAACTCTTTAAGTACAAGTATAAATAAAATATTAAAATTACTCTAAGTTCACTTTTTAATACATAATTATACACATTATTAAAACACTTAATTTTTATGTGTAGAATATACTTTTATGCATCAGAGTACTATGAGAAATATTCTGTTTCAAAATATAAAATTCTAAATGTTGCCATTCAATAAAGAAAAAATTCCAAAAAAAATATGATAGGTTATTTTTATTTTTTTTTAAAGTAAATGTAGAACTGTAAAAGTTAATTAACAGTTTAGTAAATACCTATGAAGTTTTTTTAGATGATTCTTCTATAATTTGTTTGTAAATAAATGATCTTAACGATTTATAAGACATGGACTTAAAGGTTATGTAAAGTATAAATTTGTATATGCTGATTAATGTTATGCCTACAATTTTGAAATTTATACGGGAAACGAAAACAAATCTGTAGAACGCCAGCAAATGTTTGAACCTGACTTAGGTGCTGCAGGTAATGTCGTTGTTAGACTTTCGAGAGTGATACCGAGAAATGAACATCATAAATTATACTTTGACAATTATTATACGTCAATTCCAGTTATAGTGTATTTAGAAAAATTAGTACACATACAGTAGGGACGTTTAGGAGGAATAGATTTCCAGATGTAGCGCTTATGCCTGAGAAAGAAATGCTAAAAAAACCTAGAGGAACGTTTGATAAATGTCTAACAGTAGTTGATGGTATACCAATTACAACAGTGTCGTGGAAAGATAATAAAATTGTAAATGTCACCTCTACTTTCATTGGTACTCTCGAACCAACCAAAGTACGAAGATATGATAAGACACAAAAAAAACGTAGATGTTGAAAGGCCAAAAATTATTAAAGTCTATAATAAGCATATGGGCGATGTTGATCTAATGGATTCATTGATAGGACGGTACAGAATAATAATGAGATCAAAAAAATGGTACATAAAAATATTTTATCACTTATTAGATATGACGATCGTAAATTCATGGCTAATATACAAAAAAATTACCGGTAACACAATGCCATTGGCCAAATTCCGAGAACATTTATCTGTAACTCTTATGCAAAGTGGAATCGTCAAACGAAGAAAAGGAAGGCTCTCAAGTTCTTTTGAAGTACAAGATAATATTAAAAAAAAAAAAAATACAAACACAATCTGCGCCATTTGATGAGATAAGAAGAGATTGTCTAGAACATTGGCCAAACTATGAACAGCAAAGGCGTGTATGCAAAATGCCAAACTGCAAATTACAGTCGTTTACTAAATGTTCAAAATGCAATGTATATTTATGTTATAATAACGATAGAAATTGTTTTGTAAATTTTCATTGTTCTTAGTTACGTAATTCATAAAAAAAGAAATTCAAATGATGTATAAAAAGTTAAAAAGTATAATAAAGTGTTATTAGTATCATAATTCCATTGTCGTTGTTTTATATTATTTATTATATTTATCATAGTTACCTATTCACAAAAAAAAAAATAATTTAATCGGGTTTTGATTAGGTATCGTAACTGCATGCAAGTGCATATATGCATTATAAACTTAAATCCTTAGTTTTAGCGGGAAAATATTTTTTTTTTTATGATTTTTCCTATAATTATTGAATGTAATTAAATAACATATAGTATTTTTGGCAAAAAAAAAAAAAAATGTTATGCAGTGTAGGGTTAAATTGTATACGTTAATTATTTTAAACCACTATACGCCGGGTGTTTCTCAGACGAAATTAAAAATGCTACAGTTATAAACTCAATAATTGTACTATAAGATTTCTGATCACTGTGATCATAACACAGCATTTTACATTCTCGATATAAATGTAATGACAGATCAAGTGGTAAAAATATTTTTAATGTATCGAATAATGCTGATATATGCATAATTACCGACCAACAGTGAATTCAAAAAAACTTGACAACATATCTTCAGACATGACGTGTGAAAAATTTAATATTAACCAGACTTCACAACTCAATAAAAAGGCAAATTATTAAAAAAATAGAAAATTTAGGAATTTATTAGAGTGCATCTCAAAAATTAAACGATCAATGATCATGATCATATTAATAAGACAAATTATTGATTTCACAAAAAATTTTGTTACAATTTATCTAACAAGATACTTGTCAAGCTAACATAGTTTAAATTGTCATTATGATAGATAAAATGTATGGTAAAATTAATTGTTAATTTAGCAAAAATATTGGATATCAAATTCAAAATAATTTTTTTCTATTTATAAAAAAAACAATATAGTATAAAATAGTACAGATATAAATATAAATTAGTTCATTTTAATTAAAATGGAGTACCTAATACAAATTTATTATAATTAAAATACATACAGGGTGATTTATTAAGCGTAAAACACTCACCATCTCAAAAAGTATTTACTTTTTTAAAATTTATTTTTATCAAAATTTTAAAAATACGCTGTTCTAGAATTATATAATTGTTTGATATTTTTTACCCTTATATTTATTAGGTAAACCACCATCAACTTTTGATTTTCAAATGGCAACCCTTACTAAAAATGTCATAATTTAGTAAGACTTTTTTTCTTATGAATTATCACATTCAAATTTTTATTTTTCGTTTATCCGTTGACAATTAGGTGAACTAGCTCACCTAAATAAACGAAACGTCCCATCCAGCAATTTCAGAGCTATAATATTGAAATAGGTTAGAAATAGCAGTTATAATTTGATTAAATTTTGAAAGAAATAACAACTCTTTTACTTCAGTATTTAATATAATTTTTAATATGTAGATAATTGGTGTGAGTAAGTTTTGTATTATACCAGATTGAATTTTTGTTACATCTTTTTTAATAAAATTATTGTTATCATGTAGGGTAACAATAAATTCTACCGCAGATTTATATAAATTATTAACAGCTAGATCTATGTTAAATTGAACTTGAAAACAATGAAGTCGCTATTGTTGGATTGCATGACTATATTATCAACGTGATTACTATTTTGAGATGGGTGAGAAGATTTACAATTTAGTTGTTCATTATAGTTTAAAAGTTCAGGTTTTAGGACATGCTTGCTTATCATATGTTTTTTGAGAGACCCTAAACACAGGAACGATTGTGTACAATTTCTTTCGCCACATTTGTAGGTACTATCAAATTTAAGTAAATGGAAATTGTTTAAATGGATCCTCAAGGCTTTTCAATTAAGAGCATTCAAATAGCAAATATAACATTTAATTTTAAAATTAAAATCAATAAAACAAATTTTTTTAATTCATAATACAAACTTTGTTTGCTAAAGTTGTATAAATGACTTTTGTTTATATAAAAATCAAAATTTATAATTAGTTATTATAATATTGAAATGGGAAGTCATTTTTAATAGAGGGAATATTTTCATGAATTTGCCAAACCTAATATTATATTCTAAGCAATGTATTTTTTTTTAATTAATAATAGATACTATTATATACTATATTTCAAAAGAGAACATACCGGGCGGCGGACCAGTTTTAGTTCGGCGGCGCACATCCCCCACCAATTACCACCGGTTACGACGAGCACGCTAGTAACGACTGCTTGGTGTCAACCGATATACACCTGGTGCCAAATATCACAGCTACTTGTTGACTTTTAGTTAAACCGTATTACTGTGAAAACTTGCGTCTTGTTTTTTATTCTTTTACGTTTTGCTATTGTTTTTTTTTTTGGATTCAATTATCAAATAATGTTTGATAATTATTATGGACCAATATAGAGCTCCGAAAACGACTGATGTTGAAGATATTCTTTGCGGGCCGTCTCCTGACTCAATCCCGGAAGACCCAATCAGAAGGACACACTTGCTGGAGCAGGCAGCGAATACTCGACGTGAATTAGTGAATATGATTTACTCCATTCTTTCAACTAAAGAACAGGATGAGAGGGATGAACAAGCGGACGACCTGGCGAACAGCAGGAGACAGGACGAACAGGCACGAGATATCCAAGGCGGCGGACTCCGGTCGGCCTGAGAAAACCGTCAAGCAGACACTGCAAGGCGCAACCTTTATTATTCTTATTATCATTAAGATTATATATGTAAATTACAACGACTATACTATTATTATTGTAAGGGGATAGGCGAGGGATTGTCTCATCTATCTTCAATATGGCTGAAGCCTTGATGTAAATAAGTTGTATCTTTTTGTAGTCAATAAACGATGGCGGCGTCGCGGAAGTAATGCGCAAGCAATTCCCGCGGCGTCGTCGGTTTTCGTCGGTAAAAAAAAAAAAAGACGTAAAACCAGTTTCGTATATATTTAGTGGGACTGCATTGCCACAATTATTTCTTTTTAGAAGCTTACGTAGAAATCGAAGTGGAATGAAAATTTTATAATTTTATCAATACCTAGTTTCTCTTGTTGTACTGACCTGCCAACAATAGACAAAGTTTTATATTTCATTAAGTATTTATTTTTAACTCGTTAGATAAACAAAACGATAATACCTAAAATATTATTTATTCTGTAGTAATATCAAAAATATATGTACTCATTTTTGTAGGGCTACAACATAAAAGTCAATTTATAGTTGTTTTCATATAAAAATGCGTTTATTTAAAACTTATAATAAAACACCAATACAACATACTATTCAAAGAAAAAGTAAAAATGAATATTATAACCAAATCCCATATTGAAAATATTTTCGATAATAATTAATCTTTGGCAATAAGAACTATAATATTTTAATTGTCTCAAATAATAACTGTAACTAATTAAAATTAATGTCCAATGTATATCAAAAATGAGTTTATCCTCTTTCTGGCATCTAGACATATTTTCAACAGATAAAATAGCTAAAACTATTTTTTAAGAAAGAACTCGGCTCTGAGAAAAAGAAATTAAAATGGTCTATAAGTAAACATGGCCCTTTTAAAAAGTAAAAAAAAATTCAAATTTAAACATAATACAAATTATGTAAAATGGAGCAAATAATAGCTGTTTTAATGAGTTAAAGAACATAAATAAGTTTATTATTTTGGTTTTAAAAACAATCAAAATAAATTTATAAAACAGAGTTTACTAGGGTTAAAAGTTAACAGTATCTTGGATAGCATAGTTTTATACAATCAAATACCTAAGTACTCAATTGTCTCTATCAAAACTGATCTTATTTAAATAATAGCCAAGATTTTTTCATGATGTGCGTGTAGCCAAGTGACTAACTTTGTAGTTTTTATAAATTATAACACTTATTTGCTTCCTAAACACCTAAGAATTAATGCAATTTTGCCTCAGTATATTATCTTAAATTCTACCTAACGTCTTGTAAATGAATTTTTGATAAATAGGTAATAGGTTCATCATTTTCTATGATTGAAAAAGTTATTAATATTAATGTTCATTATATTTTTATAATAATAATAACGTTATTATGTCGTTACTTAACGCAATAGTCAAATAGTGTATACGAACATTCAAATAATAACTAATGTCTAATTATTAAGATACTAAGATACCAGATAATTAATAGTAATAAATAATATTATATTATGGAGTAGGTACTTAGTGGCTACTAGGTACCTACGCAATATTGCCATACAGTAACACTGTGACAGTTAACTAACTTACTACAGTAACCTAACTATACAATATAAATTAAATTCATACAAAATAATACACTATTATACGTAAAATTTGATTGATAATAATAATAGTATTATGTAATAACGCATACCGCCTTACCGGTCACGTTACTCACTGTCGTCATCGTTAAACAATAATTATTATGTGGAAATTGTTGAATTCTGTAAAAAGTCATGATACCTATTGACATCCAATTCAGTTGGTGGTTTGGTAGGTAGTGCGAAAATTCAATTATATTTTGATTGAATCCCATACAATACTAAATGACTGAACACTGTACATCAATGGCTACCTTAACACTTTTAATAGTCATTTCGTATTCAAACGTTGATATTAGCCTGGTGTATGGACAAGTCCAGGACAAATAAATTTAACATCTGACAATAATTGAAACCTAATATTTCTACCTACGACTGTTGATTTTATTATAGGTTTCAGTTTTATTTTTTTTATTTTTATTTTTTTTTTTTGTTTTGGTTATGATGGAATATATATTTGTCAGTATATTATGTTTATTGGTAAAAAGTATCGGGGCCCAGTTTACAATCGATATTTTTTATTACCTGCAATTTTCGGGTCGAGATTATAACAAAATAGATAATAACAGTCTCAGCTTACATTTTCCCTATAAGTAATATTATACAATTATATATATTTCATCAATAAATGGTGGCATTATTCATAACGCAAATAACAAAAGAAATATGGCGAGACGAGTTTACGTAAAAAACCTATCTCTGTCATTAGTAAAAGAAAGTTTAGTACAGAGGGCTCATAATAAATATTTGCCAACATTATTGAGGCAGTAAGCAAAACGTCTAAGTAGAATTAAAGAATGTACGCAGGTACCAAATAAAGGAAAACGAGGAAGGTGCCATTATTGCAAAAGTGACAGCAAAACACAATACTATTGTGAAGACTACCAGAAATGGTTATGTATAAAACACGCAAAATTCGTTTATGAAGAGTGTTATTCACAGGTGCATAATTTATAAAATAATTTGTTTTTTTTTTTAATTTTATAATAAACTGTTTTTTCAATGTATATAATTTATTTTCCAACTTTGTTTATTATTAAAAATTGTAATTATCACAATTTAAAATGGAGATCAATTTTTTAATTTTTTTTTATTATATTCATAAGAAGGATCAAAAGTTTTTATTTATAACCATTAAATATTTTCTTATTTTGTTTCGTAATTGTTGCAATATATTTCTAAGAGTATCTATGTAATTGTTATTCATATTTGAAGAAATAAAGTTTTACCATAAAAGAGTAAAATTGATATATTAATATGGGTCTATCAGACTCATGATACCTATTAATGTAACATTTTTTCACCTACCTAACTAAGGGTTAAAAATGATGGACATATTATATTTTATTGTAGATTTTATCTTGAAAATGACCTACCTATATCATTTCATTTTTAAGCTATAGTTTCATAGAAAAGCGGTGCCATTATCTAGCAGCTGTCAATTGACGGTTGTTAATAACGGCCGTCTTTACGGTGACCAAGTTGTAGTTTCCTAGAAAGTGGTAGAACCGTATTCAATTATAGTCACTCAGTATTCGCTTGAACAGTAGGTCCGAACAGTAAGTCGTGCACTGGTGGAAAAGGGATGATTTTGACATAGCATTATTAGTATATTTGGATGATGAAAAGTCATCAGAAGACGAAGAAAATCATTTGGAGGAAAGTATGATGTTTAAAAATCGTGATACTGAGGGTGCATTTCAAATTTTAATGCATCGCCATCTGAAGTGTTATTCCAATTTCGTTCCACAAATTTTGCTTCATCTGGGCTTGTCTATATTCTTTGGTTTTGATATTGTATAATGCTTCATGATTTTTAACAAAATCAATTAATTGCTCATCATTTTCGCTCGTCCAAGGCATGTTTCTACTTATCGTATATGTATGTATATAAATATTGTAATTGAATAATATTAAAATAAAAAAAATTATAAAAAGTATAATATGAAATCGGTGGAATTTAAATCTGTTTTTCATGTATTGAATGAAAACGTTCCAGGGGAATTTATATGTAAAAAGGTTTAAAAAGGTCATAGTCGGTAGAATTTACAAACGCCCGACATGAGGTACCTACTCGGTAAACTAAACGCAGCTGCAAATTGGATTGTGTCGGTTTATCGTATATTATGTGTAGCTATACTCGTATATGTATACAATAGAACCTTTGTTTTTCAATATATTTGCGTCGAAAATAATATTATACAATTTACACACAATACATGTATGATACCTATATATTGACACAATGATGGATATAGTATGCATTATACATGTTAAAATGTCTGAGCAGAAAACAAATACTGCTCCGACGTTCTTTTAAAAATTATAGCAACCGTATGACTGCATATTTTCCATCGCATAAACAGAAAAAATGTTTTTGCCCCAAAAGTTAAAGTTTTATTATACATTAATTATTAATAATATTAGAACTAACGAAGCTAAGCATGAACTTCTAAACGCACATTTCCTATAGTGGAGGTATGCACTTTTAATTTATTAATAAAATAGATTTGCTTTTTCTAAAAATTGGTATTTATTTTATTTAAAATTTAATAGCTGAGTATAAAGAATAGGGACAAGAAATATTTTTACTACACAATAACAACCCAATTACTTGTATAGCAAAAGAATTATTATGCTGTTTACTACCGATTCAATATAAGGGTTATTAGTTGAGTGTGATACGTTGGTTAGCAACGGAAACTTTGGCCTTGCTCCTGAATTTATTAAACAGTTATATGTGATACATGTACAAAAATAACAGTGTATCTTACAGCTGTATATTGAATTCTTGAGCACAAAAGTCAACTTACATATGAGCAAATGTTTAATATAATATTAAACTAATGTATAACCCATAAAATGTATCCGGCTCCAAAATTTTTATATTTAGATTTTGAATTAGCCGTAGTAAACGCTGCTAAAAATGTTTTAGAAAACCATATTCAAATAAATTAATATTTTTAAGTTTTGTTATAGTTTTTAACTTTGTCAGTTATGAGATGTTCTATGAGTTCACTCATAGGAAATCACAGAAACTAAGTTTTTCAACTATTTATATACAAGTTAAAAAAGTATTATAATCGAAAATTTAGCTTTTTTGCCGCTAGATAAAGTGCTAGATGGAGTGACTGGATTAAAAGAAAATATATTACCTCATGCAGAAAACCATATGTATTCTTTTTATTTTTATTATGTAAATGGAACATATAGGTGAGTATGAAACACCTTGTCCTTCCATTTACGAAGAATATCACCTAAATTTCTAACTTTCACAATGAATGTCCATGAAATAACATTATAAAGGGGACATTGCACTAAAAGCATGACTAAGGGTTGTACGTGCCACTTTTTAAATCTCCGGGGCCATAAAAATCCTACAATTTGGAATTTAAATTAAATTACAACAAAATAACTAACATCGTTTAAATATCTAATTTCACCCATTTTTGAACTTGAAATATCTAAAAAAATATATTATTTTGATTTGTTGGTTACATTGTTAAATCTTTATGAACAGCCTTGTTTTAAATTTTTGATCCTTAGCTATAATAACTGAACATTTTATACATTTTTCACTACAAAACAATTTTCAAATATTCGATATTTTTATGAATTTTGGTCAAAATTTGAACTTTAAATGATTATAAAAAAAAAAGAAATATAAATATATTACATTTATATTATTATATTATACAGTAGAAACTCAATTAACCGTCATTGTTCCGGTCCCGACATTGACGGTTAATCGAATAGATGGTTAACAGAAATACAATAATACAAAACAATTTTTCAATAAACATATATATTTTATAACGTAATTTTCAGACAAAAATAATAAATATAATAATAATAGAATAATAATAAATAATAAATAATAATGAATAATAAATACTAATAATATATAATATATACGTAATAACATAAAGAATACTATTCTAAAAATATTAAACAAAATAATCCGTCATTTTCTGTTTTTTTGATTCACGAGCTTTTTGAGCGGCCATGTTTAGTATTTTACGAAGAATTAAGACCTGCGTTGCATTTGCCTCCTCTTGTACCTCAAACCAATCAATGCATTTTGATAACATTGCTTCTACTTTTGCGTGGCTAGTTGATGGTTTTAAGTCAAGCACTGAATCTTCGATGTCGTCATCAACTTCTTCGTCAATGACAGTGACATTAAAAATAATTTGATCATCATTTAAAATTTCAAATCCTTCATCCTGTTTATCACTTTCTAACCAATCTGTTATTTCTTTCGTTGATAATATTTCACTATTCAGTCCATTACAGAATTGTACAATTTCTTCTACACTAACAGTATCAGATTCTTCAGATTCGAACGGTGTTGTTTCAGACCATAGTTTATTTCACCTATTCTTTAGGTTTGATACAGTCAGATCAGCCCATGCACTGGCAACATTGAAAATAGCATCTTTTATGTTGTAGTTTTTCCAAAATTCTTTAATGCCTACAGCGTCCTTAGATGACAGCACACTTTCGATTAAACTTTTTCCGTACCGACACTTCATATTTTCAATTATTCCCTGGTCCATAGGTTGGAGAAGAGGGGTTATATTTGCTGGGAGAAAGAGGCATGTTATATTGCCATCGTCACTTTTCAGTTCTCCGGAGGCATGTGTTGGGGCATTATCCATAAGCAGCAGCGCTTTCTGCAACTGCTTTTCGGCGAGATGAACTTTTACTTGTGGTACAAACACTTTATGAAACCAAATATTGTTTGATCCATCCAAGCACTTTTTTGTGCATTTGCTTTGGACTCTGGTATGTTAAGATTAGACAACGCCAAAGTAATAAAAACTGATTTTTTTTATTTAGCATTTAACTGTTTTCAGTATACTATTTATTAACCACTGATATGCCTAAGTTAGCTTTATTTTTCACCTAGGTCCAATTTTCATCATCAATAAATAATATGACGTTATATTGCTACTGTTTGTATCCACAAATGCTAATATTTTTCAATCTACATCTAAATTTTATAAATTGAATCACTTAATTATCTTTATAACGAATTATTTTGGGATCTATTGAAAAGATATGATGTGAACCTATATTAAAATGTGTTATATCCAATTATCGCTTTTAATTTCTATAAAAGAAAATCTAGGGATATTGAATTAAATAATAGTTTAGCTATGCTTAATAATATACCTAAACATCTTCTGTCTTTATAAATTAAGTTAGAACTTAGAAAACAACGAAATTGAATCTTGATTTCCCATCACGCTATCTCTAAAACTAAACTGTTTGTCACTATATAAAAGCATTTTTTTATTTATGATTATAAATCTGTGTAATTGGAGTTTAGCACATTTTTCAATAATTTTTGCTATGACGGATACCAATGAAATTGGTCGATAATTTAACAACTTGCTCTCACTACCTGAATTATAACTATGAAATATCACATATTACTAATCTTTATATATTTTGTGAAAATACATCTTTTGAGAAGTTTAAATGAATTAGATAAAGAAGCGTTGTTAATAATGTTATTTGTATTTTGAACTTTGAAGAAATAAAATTGAAACCAGATGATGCCCCTTGTCTTAAAGTTTTAATAATCAGTAATACCTCTTTCTCCGTAAAATGTATACATTTCATTTTACTTTTGGTTGTACAATCGCTATTTTCAATATTATTTATTGAAAATTTGACTTTGTTAGCCAATTCGTAATCATTTTGAATTTGTCTTGCTATTTTTTCATCCACAGCAACGAAATAGTTATTGAATATATTTATACATTTATAAGTATCCATATTAATAATTACGTCAAACTTTGAAGTTTACATAAGAATATGACCAATATTTTTACCCGGGTAAAAATATAATGAATTAGAAAGTTACCTTATCCAAACAAGTATTTGGATTGTTCTGAAAAATTTAATGAAACAATTGTTTACCTCAGTTTAGTACAAAATCGCTTTGTTGGAATGATTACTCGATTTATGAATATAAAACACGAACCACACGACTATCAATCCGTTTAAACCGTTAATTGAACATAAACACTACAAAATTGTAGGAATGATGTAGTTAAGTTTTTAAAAAATATAGTAAATTCAATTGACACGCCAATGTTACAAGCTAGAGTTGCATTCTGTATACTGGTAACAGGTACAAGTACTCGGTAGCGATACTATATATAGAAGAAATATAATAGATAAGAAAATATCTAGATAATAATAAGAAAATCCATTTATAATTCCATTCATTTATATTTTACTAGTTGTCCCTCCCAGCGTTGCCTGAGCCAAATATTAAATTAATATTTATCTGAAATTATTTAGGCAATCCACTGCATTAGATCACGTAGGCGATCTACGGTGGATTGCGGCTCCATGAAATGCGTAAGTGAGTAAAATCAAAATTAAGTAAGTGCATGAAAAGCATTGCGACGGTTGCCCGTGCCAAAGATTTGTTTTTTCTATAAATTTATTTGCAAAAATTTGTATATGATATATTCTTATTAATTATAATAGCTATAAAATATGTAACCATCGACAACCTTATAAATAAACAGAGATTATATAAACCAATAACGACCATGATTACCAATAATAACTATTTATAAATAAATATTTCTATCATAAATCTCAAAATCTCTGTGTGAGCACCTCCCAAGGTTAGACCTTTACTTTTTTAAATTAGCCTATCTTCTTCCCAGAGGTGTAATCTATCTCTGTCCCAAATTTAATAGCAATCGATTAAAAGGTTTGGGATTACATAAATAACAAACAGACAAACATTTATTTTTAAATATAAAAATTATGTTTAAATATTAATATGTATGTCCTTACAACAAACAAAAGATGGATGGTGAAAATTTTATAAATGTCTATAAATAGCTCAAGAAGAGTCAAACTATTATAAAAATATTATCATGTATAGAAAATAATAAAATAATTATTTGATAGAAATTTCAAGTAACTACGGTAATTGACTTTTGAAATACAGCAAAATAAGAAAATCGTTCTATGAGAAACTGTTAATTAACAGGCGAATATAGGAATTTATAGAAAACTATTTCATCCCTACATTAAAATCTACAATTCCCTCTAAATCTCAAAAACTATTTGCTACTATGGTTAGTTATTTTATTGTAATTCAAAAATATTATTCGTGGAAACTTAAAACTTATTTGAGTAAATATATTATTATATTTTACACACAATGACATTTTCAGAACATTTAGAATAGGTAATATTATTTTAATGCTATTGCCTACTTATACCACAAACCTATTCGTACCGTTTTACAGTAGGTCGGCATTGACTTAAAATTAATAACAATAATATATAATTAAAATTTATAGGTAAAATAATAAATGCGTTGTCTTAGGCAACGATTTAAATCAACCTATCCTGTAATATTTACTAAAGGAATAAAATGAATTACATTAATAGCAATATCAAAAAAGTTATCACGAAATATACCTAATAATATAGTCTGACAAAGTGATAGACTATAATCTAGGTTAAGTTTATATATTATTTATACTTCTGTCTTCTGTCAGAATCGTTTTTTGTATGGAATGATTTATCGTAGGAAAAAAAGTTAAAAAAATCTAAAGTAAACTCGGCCCGAGTAAAAATAATAATATGGCTATATCTTCTTGTATCTAATTAATAATTATTTAATGATATTTTTAAAAACTACAGGGTGGGTCACGGGAATAGGGCTAAAAATAGATGGGTTTTTCTCGACGTAGGCTGAGTGTGAGTAAGTCGGAAAAGTCTCATTCGATCCGTTAGATAATGCCATTTAGTTTCCACAATGAAGCAGTGGAGTGTCGTTCACCGTGTGTTCGCGTACGACTCATTTGTCAAAAACAACAAATCGGTAGTAAAAGTACAGCGTGCATTCCGGAATAATTTTAACATTGGCCGTGACGGTGCGGTTCCCGATCGGAAAACAATTATGAGATGGGTCACTGCTTTTCGAACAACGGGAATAATTACAAAAAAAAAGCCACCTGGCCCCGTACGTACTGTAATAACTCCCGAAAACACGGAAAGGGTAAGAGCCGCTGTTCTCCAAAGTCCACGACGCTCGGTGCGCAAACATGCTCAGGCTTTATAAATTAATCGTTCTTCCGTTCGACGCATCGTCAAGGGTGAGTTGAACTTCCATCTTGACAATTGTTCAACAGTTGAAACCCACTGATTATCACCAACGTTCAGAATTTGCATTAGAGATGCTCTCGTTATTTGAGGTGAATGATGATATGCTGTTATTTATGAGTGATGAAGCGCATTTTCACCTCGACGGTTTTGTAA
>JACXSJ010004254.1:0-14851 GCA_014851325.1 Pentalonia nigronervosa
ATTATATCAAAACAGTTTCTTCAGATATTGATAATTGTGGTGTTATAGCAAAACTTCTATATGAACGACAACTTATTGATGTTTTTCCAAATGTATATATTGCACTGAGATTATACCTGACAATACCGTTGACAAATTGTGAAGCAGAACGTTCATTCTCAAAGTTGGCTCTAATTAAAAATCGACTAAGATCTACACAAATTGAAGATAGGTTGAACGCATTAACAATTATGTCAATTGAAAATGATATATGTAAATAATTCATCCGTTCATCCTTCATTAATCCGGCTCTGCCCCCACCCTCCTCCCTATCACGAGTAATACCCAACATCAATTTGCGAGTGCGCCAGCATCACGTGACGCTGACACCCGGTTTTCGATCTATTTGGCCTATCAACTACTGTCTAGTAGTTTAAAAGTATTTATGTCAAGAATTCAAGATAAATCGGTATCTGGCGAATTAAATTATTCACTTTACTAGTAATATCAAGTGAAGGATATTAATACATTATATTAATCACATAGTGTGAATGATGTAAATATAAAGTATGATTTAATTTTAGATTACGGGTGCGTTCAAACGCTGGAAATTGAACCATTTTGATCGTATGCGATTGAGCGTGATCGAACGCACGTTTTTTTTCTCATAGAGTGAAATCATTAATTCATTCACGGCAATCTATTTTTGTAATGCGTCCACGAGATTTAAAAACACACGTTTGTTAAGTTTGCTTGCGTTCAAAACGCATAGTGTTTAACCACCTATGTGGAGTAGTATTTCTTATTACTATTTAGTATCTATTACAAGATGCACCTTATGAGTTTATGAAGTAATACGGTTTCTACATTTTTATCATGTTTTAATAATTTTAATGATATCACAAGTTAAGAAGATAAGTTTTATAATATAATATTTGTTATTTAAGGATTACATTAGGTAGGTATATTTTTTGTATTATTAATAATAATAATTTCGATAATGAAGGGACGAAAACCAAAGTGGAAACATCCATTCTAGAGAAAAAAACTGTTAAATACCGAAATTATATAGTAGGTGATGATGGTCAAAATAAGTTTTACCTATATTATATATATTTTTTTATTAGTCAATTAGCATCAACGTTGTTACTCATTAGCATACGCATTAGAATACTAAAATAAATGCTATATTTTCGGCAAAATTTATTTCAACTTGCCATAATACTAATAGTAAAATAAATTACTATATTTGCAATATAAATCCCATACAACATTTGGAAATGATAATATTTTGCGAGTATTTTAAGGCGCTTGAATAATGAATATTTGACTAATAATATTGTATAAATATTTTCTTTTCATGGTAACAAAATATTGTACTATATGGTTGCATAAAAATATTGACTAAATATTTTTATAAAGTTTTCTTTAAAATGTTTTGTAAATGTTTTTTTTTATAAAATATTAATTTCTTGGCCAAAGGATATAACTAAAATATTTCCTAATTATTTGAGCAACTTTTAAAAATATATTGACAACTATTATTTTCCTGAAAATATTTTTAACATAGTTAGGAAATATTTTTATGCTGTGTGGGAATCATATCTATACTTCAAACTTTATAATTTTAGCAGTGGTACATACAGAATATATTTCAATATATACAGTGTGATATTACAACAATTTAATAATATTTCATTGTGTGAACAACGAGCGTACATCTTTGATGGAGAAACTAAATCATTTCAAAAATATTTTGCTAGGCCGAACCAATTGTCATGTAGATATTATATAACTGTATAAACTTAATATATTATGCAGCTTCGTGACAGCCGGCAATGCAGTTGTCCGGTTTCATAATTAGAGTACCTATATAACTGCACTAAGTACCATAAATCATAGGCGAACAGATCAATGATGGAAATTTAACTTTTAGCGTATCATGTGGGTTAAAATGATTCATGCATGATCACGGAGAACGGTAAATAATATTTTATTTATTACAACGCGACTAATAATAAGAATAAGTATATATGTAATAATTTGTAGATGTTAGGTGTGTAGGTTGTCTAATTCAAGAAATATAAATATATTTTTTATACAAATATGAGTCAAACATTTATTTATTTAGAGTCACATATATATATATATGTATTTATGTGTTTAATAAATATTTTTATTAGGTTAATATCTTTTTTTTATTTTTTCTATAATTTTAAATCTCTTTATATGTGTAAGTGTATCAATAATAAGTTAAAAAATAATCTAAGGCTACATAAAAATAACAATATTTAACATAATTGTTGTGTAGTTTAATTACTGTAGCCTACCCCCACTTAAATATACTAAAATGGTATCTGTATTGGATAGAACTTATCGGTCAGCGTGACCTTTTTCTAGATAAGAATAGTTTCATCTTCGATTGATGGTCGAACACATTTCATTGTATACATGTATTCTACATACATTTCTATTATACATCTATTACTTACCTACCTTACAATATATGGGCATTGGCTATAAAATAAAATTATGGAAATCAATATTATACTTACACTGAGTATAGTGAGCTACATGGGATAAAATGTTGAACCATCTATACAATCTTAAGATTAATTATTTTCTCACGAACACTATGACTTCATATATAGGCATGCCTAATAATTTTTTACTTATCTTGCCGAGTGAACGATTTGTATAATAATTAAAGTTTCAGTGTTAATTGAATAGTTATTGCCTATTTTATTGAGGTACCTACATCTGCGTGCAATTCGACTGTATCCTAATTGCATGTCAAAAAAAATAATCCGATTGCATGCCATCCATTAAAAGGATCTGTCTGAATTGCGTACGACCTCTTACAAGAGTCTGTTCGAATTACATGTCGTGTACAAGTTATTAACTATGTACTTACACGCATAACTAAATATTTTTGATTTTTCTATTTTTCCAAAAAACGCAAACGCAAGCGTTCTATAATATTATGGTTATTACAACTGATTTGTTTTTAGATTGAAATATTTTTATACCTAAGTAAAAGTACTCAATTTTGCACATATATGACGCCGGATATGACAATATGATGATATTATATAGGTAAATATATTTTTTTGTATTATTATTATATTAAAAAAACGTAACAAATAGTATTTAAGAAGTAGTTGAAATTGTAAATAAATTAAAATAAACTTTATGTATTTTTTATGAATAAATAAAAATGTTGAATGGTTCATTTTTTGTTTTTTCAAAAATCAGAAAAGTCGGCAAGTGGATACCGCTTTGCTGTACAGTAGGTGTCAAGTGGGCCATTGTAATGAAAAATTAGAAAAGTTAAAAAAAATTTAAGTCTTGCATATTAGTACATAAGATTTGGCATATAATTTGGACAGACCCCTGTAAGAGGTGGCATGCAATTCGGACGTTCCAATTTATGTTTATTTTTTGTCATGCAATTCGGATGCACCGAATCACTCATAACTCATAAGAAAATGCTTTACGGGCATATTATTGCATGACTAGTGATAATAACCCTGACCAGGTGATATTTCTTTGAAATTTAAAATAATTTTTAAAAATTAAAAACGTTAAGAACTTAAACTTGTCAAGCGCATGTAACAAAACTTGCAATTTAAATTGTACCATTAAATAATAAAATACCTATAACTTGTAATACCTATATCATTATCTATTAATATTATGTTAAAATTTGAAAGTATAGTCCACCAATTGGCTTTTAACTTAAACAACCTTTAGGCTAACCTCAGATCTTCCAAGTTCTAATATTTGAAAATTGATTTTCACATGTATGATTTATTTTCTGTGGTTATATACTTATATATAATGTAAATAATTTTATTTGTTGATGTAGAAAACCAGAAAAAACTATGTTGTGCAGTTGTATGACATATTAATGTATTATAACTAATATGCACGCATCATCATCGTGATGGTCTGCACCTGCAACCAAATTGAAAAAACGTGGGAACCGACGCCGTATATACATAGTATATATGTGTGACTAGAGTAGTAAAGCGTTTAACATATTATATAAACCACGAAAAAAGATATAATTAGTGCCTTAGTGTGGCGTGGTCACGTGTCATATGGACAAGTATAATGTATCCGATGGCGGCTACATACGCTGCGTCGTATATATATATTTATTTATTTATATATATAAATATATATGCGACGCAGCGTGAATTCGTCGTATAATAGATCCACAAGTTTTCAACATTCATCATCAAATTCGATTACGACGGCTGATCAACCAGTGAATGATGGAACCTATAAGAGGTCAGATTTAACCTCTTTATTAATTTGTGTTTGTCTATTCTATGAACATTAAAATACTACCTACCTACTTCTGATTATATAACATAAATTATATTACATTTTCAATTGATGTTAATAACAAATCATAATCAAAGGTATTATACCTTTAATCTATTATATAAAGGGTGTAACAGAAAGATATGACGAATGAAATAACATGTGTTCTAATCAATATTTTTTCTTTTTTTTTTTTTCATATAATTAATAGACGCTTGAGCTACATGTACAATATAAAAAAATGTTTTTAATATTTTAATAGAAAAAATAAAAAAATTAAAATTTGATAAAAATTTTTTTTGAAAAATATAAAATAGCCAATTTGTAAATATGATTTTTAGAAAAAAATTGATAGTAAAAATATTCTTTAAAATTCAATCGGTTATTTTCTACAATTTTTTCAAGTTTTCAGAAATTCTTTGAAAAATATATCGATAATAGTCATTGTAACTAGTTATCAGTAATAACTGACGATAGTGGTTTATTTTATTACGACAAAGGAGAAAATAATTCAAATTTCCAAATCCTTCAAAAAATTCTAGAAAATAAATAATTACACTTGATTTTCATCATCAAATTTTTTCTAAAAATCATATTTACAAGTTGGCTATTTTTATCAAATTTTAAGTTTTTTATTTTCACTATTAAAAAATAAAAACATTTTTTTTATATTATACATGTAGCTCAAGCGTCTATTAATCATATGAAGAAAAAATGAAAAAATATTGATTAGAACACAAGTTATTTAATTTGTCATATCTTTCTGTTACACTTTGTATATGTAAACCTAACAGTTAAACCTATTATTATTTTTTACTCCTTAAATAATATCTATTATAATATATTTTGATGTTTGTAAATATACCAAATACATTTAATTTCATGTTTATTTTTATTATTTTTTTTATTTTTTTCAAAATATGTAGTTATGCATTGATTGTGTTTGTAAGTTATTGATATTAATAAAACATCTTACTATCATAACGTGTTGTCTCCGTCTTACAGACGTACAAAGCACAACATAACAAAATTTCGAAATTAAAATGACAATTATTAGATACTTACTTAAACAATAGATATCATAGTCTAGTATTGCTATAAGTTTAGAAATAATTAATATTAAATTGGAATTAGTTAAGACACCATATTTTGTGACTTATTGGGTGACGTGAATGATGAAAATGAAATAAATTATCTTAAGAAAATCAGTCCTTCAGACATTTTCTGGTTGAAAACAATGGTGTCAGTGTGTACAATGCCATAGTGCATTGGCCAAAAAAAATTAAAAAACTATATTTCTATATAACATGCAAAATATAAAATAATGATTTTGAGGCAAGTTAATAGAGAAGACATTAAAAGGGACAAATTCTAAATTTTTTGGATAGTCAATTTTAGTAAATATTAACTAATTCGAGTATCCACTATCCAGCAAATAAAAACAATTTGGCGTCACACATAAATGCATATTAACAGTCATCACATATTGTATACACCGTAAGCTGAACTCAGTGAGTTTTGATTATATTATTATTAATAACGTATCACTTATAAGTACAATACTACGATTAAAGAAGTTTAAAGTAGGTTGTTGTAGGACTATTTTAAAATCAAAGCTTTCCTGTTCATAATTTAATAACATCGATACTTACAGACTGAATAAAAATGGTTTGTTTAAAAACATAATACACAACAATTTTAATAAATTCCCAAAAATTATAATGGATTTTTATTTCTGAATGATAATAATTGATGAATCATTTACTATATAGTAAAACTTAACATTAACTAATGATTGAGCTTTGAAGGTAATATTATAAATTGTCCCTATAATATATTATTCCCATTATTTTACTTGTTTAAATTATCTTCTTATTTATAAGTATCTTATATTTTGTAAATTTAGATTTGTCTGATTGCAGATAGTTGAATGAATCTTATAAGTTCTCTCAAAGTCGATTATCAATTTATTATGAACAGTTGAACATATAGAACTGTATTTCATTTCCTTTTGTTTAATTTGTAATGCTCAAGCCGACAGTGATTGTGTAACTATATTAGTTATGATAAGCTAAATTAGTCTAAATTTAGCTAATATTTTTTTTATGATTGCTACAATACAAATATTAAATAATAAATACCATAAAACATAGATTATTTAGTATTTCATAATAATAATAATAATATATTAATATTGTGGCGGTAATCACTATCATCAGTACTATACACTATATACAAATACTATAAACGTTCAATAATAGTTGTGATTGTAGTATTGTACTCTCGGTGGAGAATCTGTAGTCCATAATATGTTTCCTTTGTGTACACTGTACCAAAACAGTGTGACCTTGACGGGCTACCCAGAGTTTTATCAACTTTTTTTTTTATTGATATTTTCGATTGACGAATTTTCGTCGACGTCATTTATATAGTTATAGTGTAGTATTAAACTTAGTATTACTACTATTCTACTGGTGTACACCTTATTGTGTCTTATTGTCTTCCACGACGGTTCGACGTTTCTACCAAAACCACTCTTTTTAATCGCGTCTCAAAAAAAAAAAAAAAAAACACAGGTTCGTAACACCAACGCGAGGACCGATTATAATAACAATCAATAACATACTTTAAATAATTTAACAGCGCATTAACAGTTTTTCGTGTACTTGATTTGTTCCGATCAGAGCTTCAACCGGGCACGGCGTCCGGTCAGGACTCGCAGCGTGTTGTCGGCGCGTCATTTCTAATTAATAAACAACGATGGACGAAGAGTATGACTGCATCGTGCTGGGCACCGGTCTCAAGGAATGCATCCTGTCCGGTATGCTGTCGGTTTCGGGAAAGAAAGTGTTGCACGTCGATCGCAATAAGTATTACGGCGGTGAGTCGGCGTCGATCACGCCGCTGCAGGAGCTGTTTCAAAAGTTCGGCGTGAAGGAGCCCGACGAGAAGGAATACGGGCGCGGCCGTGACTGGAACGTCGACCTGGTGCCCAAGTTCCTCATGGCCAATGGTTTGTTGGTCAAACTGCTCATACATACGGGTGTGACGCGCTACTTGGAGTTCAAATCTGTCGAAGGCAGCTATGTGTACAAAGGCGGAAAAATTTACAAGGTGCCGGTCGATCAGAAGGAAGCGCTGTCATCGGATCTGATGGGCATATTCGAGAAGAGGCGTTTCAGAAATTTCCTGATATTCGTTCAGGACTTCCAAGAGAATGATCCTAAGACATGGAAAGATGTCGACCCGCAGCGCATGACTGCCTATCAACTGTACACCAAGTTCGGTTTGGACAAGAATACTCAAGACTTTACAGGTCATGCTCTGGCTCTCTATCTGAATGATGACTACATCAACGAACCTGCTGCCAATTTGATCAGACGTATCAAGTTGTACAGCGATTCTCTAGCTCGTTACGGAAAAAGTCCGTATTTGTATCCTTTGTATGGGCTTGGAGAATTGCCTCAAGGTTTTGCTCGTCTCAGTGCTATTTATGGCGGTACTTACATGTTGAATACTCCGGTTGATGAAATTGTTTTTGAAGGATCGAGTGTAGTTGGTATTAAGAGTGGTGGTGTTGTTGCTAAATGTAAACAAGTGTTCTGTGACCCGTCCTACGTAAAAGAAAGAGTGAAAAAAACTGGTCAAGTAATCCGATGCATATGTTTATTGAATCATCCTATACCAAATACCCGTGATGCGCTATCTACTCAGATCATAATTCCACAGAACCAGGTCAACCGTAAGTCTGACATATACGTTTCGTTAGTAAGTAACACTCATCAGGTGTCAGCACAAGGATGGTTTATTGCTATGGTTTCTTCCAAAGTTGAAACTAGCAATCCAGAATTGGAAATAAAGCCCGGTTTGGATTTGTTGGGACCTATCAAACAGAAATTTGTATCCTTTTCTGATTACTATGAACCTATTGACGACGGAAAAGATAGCAAGGTATTTATTTCAAAGTCGTACGATGCTACATCGCATTTCGAGACAACATGCTTGGACGTTTTGGATATTTACAAACGAGCCACTGGAGAAGAATTTGATTTTTCTAAAATTAAATTAGAGAGTGAAGATGTTTAATAATTAACAAAATTGCATTTTTATCATTTATTATTATTATTTATCTCAATGAGAAATTGTTTCTATTTCATATTATCTCGTAATCAGTTTATTGCCAAATATTGGCCTAAATATTTTTTGAGAATTGAAAATATCATTGCTGTCAAATTACTAAATTTTTTCCCAATGGGTGAAGTAGGTGCCTAAAGTTAAGAATATTATGGTAGAAATATCTTATTAATTTAAAACAATGTTCATCAACAACCCTTTAGATAATCATAAAAATATTTAACTTATTTGAATATTATACAACTTTTTGTAATTATTATTTTATTTCTATTATTTTATTCTTTTTGTAAAAAAATGTTTATTATAAGTTGTACCTGTTTTTTTTTTAAAGTCATTTTTACATTATTGGCATTATCACGTAATTATCTTAATGGGCGATTTTCTTAATGTATGAATAATTTCGTGGTGTCAATATACAATTTTAATAAACCTACAAAAATTATTATTTTTTTGTGTTTTTTCTATCTGCTTTTGAGTCGCATAGGCTGTTGTGCACTAGTATACATGCTTAGTATGTTCAGCTTCAATTAGAAATTTTTAATTATTGTTCTATTGCCATTAACAAATATTGTACAGGTTTTTTATTTTTGTTTTATTTTATTACCATTGCCAATAGATATTTAATCAATCGTTATTTTATTATTAGTATTATAGAAGTATAGAACCAATGTCAACATATAATATATAAAAAGTAGTGTCTTAACAACTTTTTTTACACTATGTGATTGAATCAAAGTTTGTGCATTGATTTTATGTTTGTGTTTATTAATAGTGAGATACAGTATGCTATGAAGTATCATATGTTGTATAACTATTATTAAATACAAATTCTACTGAATTATGTATATTATTATTGTTTGCAGTTTTTGTCTTGTGTACAAATAATTTTAGTGATGTCATCAGAAGGCATCAAGTCATTGTTCTCATAGCAGTCGTATTGCGTGAACCTTGAATATGATTCAGAATTATGTTTAGACATTTTGATCTAATATTAAATTCAAATATTTATTTTATCTTGTAGAATATTTATCCTTTTCAAGGAATCTTGAGAATTATACACAAATTGTCTAAATTAATAAATTATTTAGGTTAAGAAGGTCGCAGCAAACATTCAATATTAATTTAAATGTCGTCATAGCTCAAATGCTCAAAACATAAGTAAACCAAATATAATTTTATATTTTATAATTATGCCGTATCACGTACTCGTGTATGAATGTGAAATGCATAAATAATATATAACTGTATAAACACTGTGACATTCCACACCATTTGAATGGTGAAAAGTTAAAGATTTCAATGTAATTGTACATTTTGACCCGTAGTCTTTACACATTAAACAAAATTATTGTAAGTGTGTACATCTAACCCTAAGTTTAATCTAACATCATTATGTGTATAGTTATTATTGATAATTTATTCTTATCGCCATTAAATTGCATTTAATATGATATAATTATAAAAAAATTTGATTTATATGTATTATGAGGTATACTATTATCAAATTAAAAAAATTATTTTTATTAAGTATAATAACAAGGTAAATATAACTAGGACATGAAGTTAATATAATGTAATTTCATATCTCAGGTCTGGCCGTTCTAAATAACATTCAAAAATCAACTTGGAAAATCACAATTTATTGGTCAGACTTAAGACTTTTTAAAATTTATCACAAGGTTTTTCACATTGCATGTAGTTTCTTCAAGTTTTGATTTAATATTATTTTTTTCCTCAGGATCATCAGCTTTCAAAAGTTGTACAACAAGATCTTAAAAATATAGAATGACATTCGCATTAAGTTAACACATTACAATAAAAAGTATATTAAGAATCATACCATGATAATTTTGTAAAACAGAAAAGTCCTGATCGCTTATGTGTTTTTGTAAAAATCCCAAAAGAACAGATACAAATTTCCCCGAGACTTTAATCATTGTCTGTGTAATAGATTGGAAAAGTATTTGTGTAGCAATTAACAGTACTTGTGCACTGTCATCCTCAATGTCTGATAGTGATTTCAAAAGAAATTGACGATTATTTTGTAAATGTTCCCTGACAAATTACAAATGGTTAAAATTATTGAATAATAATAATAAAAAAAAAAGACGTGTAAGTAATTATATATATATTTTTAAATTATTTCATACATAATGTATTATGTATGTATATTATATTAGTACCTTTCTTTTTTACGATCATGTTTTTTTTGTACTATATCTACGGAAGACAATAACTCATCAACAGCTTCAAGGAAATCATCAATTAGTTTAGATGTCAATGATTTTTGTAATTTTTCAATGGCATCTTCAATCTGTTTATCATATTGGTTAGATTTTGACTAAAAAATTATTAGATGTGGCTTATTTTTAAATTAATATAAATATTAAAGGATAATACCTCTGAGTTATGTTCTTTATTCTGTGCTACATAGCATTTAACTATTTCTACAATCTCTACACCAATAGATTTTAACAAGTATGACGTGAGCTGTCCTTGAATTTCAGTACTATCAAATTTTTGAATACCTTTAATATATTGATGTAAATCAGACAAAAGTATAAAGAGTTTGTCTCGAAAGTCCTGATGTACTTTACGCCGATCACCCATCCGGTTTGCCATTACTTGGTCATACATTTCTTGTGATCTCCTCAGAGCTTCCTTATTCAGAATTCTAAAATAAAGAGGAATATTACATGTTTGTTGATGTATTTTAATTTAATTATAATAACATATAAGTGTATTACGGGTAGAGATATGAAACAATTTTTTCTATTACAGAGCTCTTATCTTCATCAACATCTTTAAATGTTTCTTCGTTTTCTAAATTTTCCCTGATTTCATCGGCGTTAACAATTTCCATCATAAATTGTTCACTAGCAACTGCTTTATTTTCCTGTTCATCAGAATCAGAATCATGTTGTTTTGATTTTTGTCCATATTTCTTTTTAACAGCCTTTATCTTAGTTTCTCGTCCCTAAAATAAGATACATTTATTACTTATAGTTCTACTGTAGTGGGCATTAAATATAAATCATATACAAGTTAATGTGAGAACATTTATCTATAATTAAAACTGCTTAAAAATTATACTTTTAATTTTAAATCTAAATGAATTACCTGTGTTCCACCACCATGTTTTCCGCCAGATTTTTTTTTACGTTCTTCTTTTCGGCTAAGTTCAGGATTTTTATCTTCTGCAAATTTTTGTTGAATTTTCCAATTTATCAAAGCATTTGCATATTCTCCAGACTCAATAATCTGAAATTAACATAATTTTTATAATTAAATTTAATGTTTTATAACTAATTATTTAAAAAAAAATAGTGTAAAGACCACAGGAAACTATACCTTTTTTACTTTTGTATCTAATGTATTGATTATACGCTCAGATTGCAGTTCTATAAATTTATTTGTTACTAATGCAGTATCATCAAAAATTTGAAAACCCTTTGATATTTTATTTTTTTTCAATAAATATTCCAAAAGCAATACTCCGTCTTTTGAGTCAAAAACTATTGGCACAAAATCCTAAACATCAATTATATATATTTTGAAATATTAGCTAACAAAAATAAAGGAGATAAATCAAACCATAATATCAATCCAAGTTCCGCTGGAAATACATTCCTCTAAAGCAGCAGAAATATCATCTAATATTTTAGGACCAACAGAGCATGTGGCCAATGCAATTAATTCTTTTCCAAGTTGCATACGTGATATATAAGTAATGGGATCAGTTATACCAACACTATTCATTGCTTCATAATCTACAGACATTTTTAAATAACATTATTAAACAATAACAAATGTCAGTATTCATTTAATTTCCACCAGCTAGTAGAATATTTGCCACCAGGTGGAAGGGATTTGAAATTGATTGTTTTTTATAAAAAAGACGTATTTTTATTCCAAGGTACTGACATTAAAAATAAGCCATTATAGGTGGCAAATGGCAATCATCTACTAACCCTAAAAACCAACTGGAGGCAATTGTTACTATTCCTAAAAACTGGTGACAATTAAAGTTAAGATTTACAATTAAGATTCACAAACATTATGAATTATTATACTAAGATATATACCCAAATAGTTATTATTGGTATAAAAATTTATAACCCAATTATTTAGAGTTTTAGTATGTATGTTTGGAACATAAGTGCACGAATTTCCAATTCGATCAGTCAACATCCCAGGTATTTGTTTTTCTGATAACAAACTCTCAAATACAGCTAAAATATACAAATTAAATTGTTATTGTACACATTTTTTCTTTTAAAATCATTTATTCTTATTGAATACGGCCAAAGTAATAGATGATAAATAATTGTACTTACTAAAAAATTCCTTTTCATCAAGAAAACATTGATTTATTATAGCTGTACATAAGACAGGTCGGGTAGTAGCAAGAAGAGCTCCTCTAACAATTCTTTTGATAGAATTAAAATAAGAATCAGTGTAGTATAAATACGGATTGTTTTTATTTTTGTGTAGATTAAAGGCCAAATTTTTATTGCGTTTTTCAAGCATCTGAATTGTAAATTATTTATTGTTATTACAGTTATAACAAGTAGATAAAAATTGTTATTTTACCGAATCAATTATATCTACAGGCAAATTAAATTGCTGAGATATTTTTAATGAATTTATTTGTCCATTCTGTTCTAGTTTGTCAAGTACGTCCTCAGCAATCTGATCTAAATAAGTTAATCCAATCAATTGACCATGAACAATACAATAATCAGGTTCATCCTTGGCTAATTTTTCACACAAGTTTTTTGCAACATCTGGATCAACTTTTAAAGCTCTAGCAGCATCTAGTATGTTTATACGACCTGGAAAATGCATTCTTATTACTCTGATTATTAAATATGTACCTAATATTTTTGTATTGAAATTTTACAGAAAATTTAATATCAATTTAGAGGACAGAAGTAAAAGTATTTTTTTTTTTTTTTGACTTGGATAACAAGTGACTTTAATTAAAATGTAGTATTAAATTTTTTTGTTAGTTATTTTAACATTACACATCATTTATTTATTAATAGCCTTATATATTTTGTTATCAATTGTTAAATTGTCAAATATGTTAACAAACATAGAAGCAGCTGGCCATAGAGACAAACATCTATACACATACATTTAAAAATTATTGTGACTTAATATTTATTAAAAAAATATTTAGATACATATAAATATATAATACACACCTCCTTGGACATAGGCTTCATCTTTTAATTCCTTGGTCAAATGTACTGGTGTTACATATTCTTTACCATCAGTTGTGAACACTACGTCCAGTAACTTGGTACTGATCAATTTTGCAACTATTTCCACACAATTTCTTTCCCCTAGTCTTAAAAGATGAAAGAATAACCAAATAAAATGTGATTATATGCCTATTTGTGTGCCTAATCCTAAGGAAAAGTACAGGATGAAAAAAATTACCTCTGTGACGAAGTTGTCAACTGAATGCGTTGGAAGTCAGCAGCCAACAATTTTACTTCATTCCAATCACTCGACGACATGATGAATCAGTTAAGTTTTCAGATTCTTATTTTAATACTAAATATTAATGATATAATAAACGATATCGATCAGTAAACCATCCGTCATACAAAGTATAAGTTCAACGTCAACGGTATAGTCGTCAGTTGATTTACCCACATAATATTTTATGATAATAAGGTCTCCACGAGTCCAATCCACAATAGTTGTAGTTCAGTTGTAATTCAAAGTTCTTTAATTTTTTATATGTTATTATCTATGATTCTTAAAAGTTGAGTGATAATATTGCCACGATCACAGTTTAAGGTATATCTTAAACCGTGGCCACGATTAACGTTTAGTGGCACAACAGTAAATTTAAGGTACCAAGACATTGATAACAATATTATCAACCTCGTCTGGTTCTCTCCACAATTGTTAAGATAACAAGGTGTATTGTTCGGGTCGGGGGCAGTTGTCTGAAAAATGATAAGGATCCAGGCCGAAAGACGGCGGCATTCAATTTGTTGCCAACATTAAATTTTCAAAAATTATACTATAAAATTATTTTTTTATTTGTGTAGTGACACTGTTCAACTAAATAATTATTATTATATTATATATAATTGATACTTATTATATTTTTTTAAATCTATCACTGAGTATTTCTTCTACTATCATAAAAAATGTAATTATTTATTAAAATCCATTTTTGTTATATATGACAAACTTTTATAGTTAAAAACTTAATAGTCAATAGATCGAAATACTGAAATCGTAAACTACAAAATACGCGGGAATTATATAACTTTTATCAATAGGAATATAATAATAATAATTTATATTACAACATTTCAATTACAATTGTTGGTAGTACTTTTTCGATTTTCGGGTCCTTATCATTTTTCGGACAACTGCC
>JACXSJ010004255.1:0-14836 GCA_014851325.1 Pentalonia nigronervosa
AAAAAAATCGAAAACACTACTATTTAGCCGCGGGGTGGGGCTGGGGTGACGGCGGTTTTTAAGTTTTTGCGATTACCGCCAAACGATGACCGTACAAATTTTGAAAAGTGTCATACAAATTCATACAAATTACGTACTAAATATTGGTAAAGAAAATTTTCGAAAATTCCGAATGGGTGGGGCTGGGGTGATGCACGTTCAAAAGTCATAGACCTTAATAAAATAAACCAATGTATAAATTATATCTAAAGTTCATAGTCTATAAATTATTTACATCAGTTTATTATTATTATGGTCTATTGACTTTTCATAGTAATGTCTATTCAGTACCTATTTATTATTATTATTTCAGACTGTGGTGCAATTACCTACCGTGTGAGTGAATTTTATGTTTATTTTCAGTTTTCAGCAAACCTTTAAACGTTTTTTTTATTAAAAATTATTAATGATTCGAACATTTTATTAGGAAATCAACGGACTCAATTAAGTGGAATTTAGATTGTTTATGCCTCTGAAAATATTATGAAATAACAATACGTTTTGATCTACAAATCAAAATAAAACAGATGTAAAATTTGTATTATTTTAATTTACGTCCATGTACATAAAATAAGAAGAAAAAAGTAAAAAGTATTTGATTTTAAATACAGATACTTTCAAAAAGTAATCAAACAGGTACTGTGTGCCCAAGTAATTTTTTTCAAATGCATTTAGAATACATATTCGAGCACTTAAAAAGTATTTTAATTTTGAATACTTTTACTCAAATACATTTTACTCTAAGTACTTTACAAGACTAGTTACCTTTACTTAATTTACGTAATTGAATTATTATTTATTATTAACTATTTAAAAATAATAGTTTATGTTTATTTATAAAAACGTTTTTCTACATTTTTAAATTTGGATATTTTATTCTTTATTTTGACCAATTACCCAAACCATATATAACTTTTTTCAGTTTTCAAACTACGACGCTGCCATCGTTATTATTTAATAAAGATGATAAATGATAATACATATCTTATTACATTTTACATTTGATTAAGTTAGTCGCACGGAGAGCGTACGTGGAAATTATTTATTAATACACGAGTCTGGGTTATAAATACAGATTAATATAATTTAATATCTAAATGCTGTTTAAAGTCTCCATAAAATAAAATATATTAAGATGGGCACTTGTAAATTTTTTATTCAGCTTATAATGAAACGATTCACAATAATTTTAGTACTATCAACATTTTTTGATTAAATTTAGCCCAAATTTTCGATGGAAAGATACTGTCTGTCATTATGTAAATTTGATGAATGTAAGTCAGAAAACTGATCTAATTTCGGGCAGCAAGGTTTTATGGCCATCAAATCATTATAAAAAAAGTTTTCGACGTCTTAAGGTAAAATTAAAGTCCAAAAAATAGTTTCAAAAGTTGTTCAATTTCTAAAACATTATTATTAAATTCATTGGAGAGACTAAATTATTGAATTTTTTTCCACCATGACTGACATAAATGAAATCTGCAACCTCTAACTGTAACTTGCTGTAGCTATGAAGTTATGGCACTATGAATAGCTGTTTCAAAATCAACGAAAACCGTGCAAACTGTTAAATATTTTGTGACCTTATTAATGTAAGAATGTAGGTGTCAGTAGTCTTGTTCGGGAATAGGCTGAATACGACAGGAATATAGTTATTTTGTATCTTGATAAAAATAGAAAATAATTGGTAAAATTGCTTAGGACAACTTTTGAATATACTGTCACAAATACCGTAATACCTTTCTTGAGTTGTTCCAAGTTCTGCATGCATGTAAATATAATTATATTTTTGACAGAAACATTGTCCTAAATAGATTTTTCTCCGAGATTAGTTATAAACGAATATTCACCGACACTTTTGTGGAGTTCTTCAAGATTAGAAGGTAACTTGGAAATTGTTCTTAATTTAGCAGCATTCACATTTTTACGCACTCTGTTAATATAATTTTGAATTAGTGACACACTATTACTGTTTAAAGCTATCTCCTTGCGTATAATTTTAGATGGTCGCTCTGTGATAAGTTCATCACATTTTCTTTTTAATGAATTTCTAAATTGTTGTCGCACAAGTGTACCATCGCTTTTCTTTTCGTGATTATGAGTTAAGATTTCTTCAACTTCACATAAGCTTTACATTTTCGTTTTGTACATATTCACCTCTGTATGTTATCCTCTGCGAGGTTCTTTTGGAATCCAAACTTGTAATTGTCAATAATCAACAACTTAGTTCCCTTTTCACTACCTAAAAATAAACTCCATAATAACGAAAAATTAAAATTAAAAAATATAAATTAAAAACGATCGATGTTTAAGCGAAAACAAATGTATATAGGTTATATTATAGGTATGAGTATAAATAACAATGTGTTATTCGAGACTGTACTGTGTTCACTATCATTATTGTCATTACGTACATAGGATAAATAGTATATACGATATACCACACAGCGATATAAGTACGTTTATCTTAATCGTTATCTTAATAGCGATAATTTGCTAAACCTCTAACATAAAAGATATCTATCAATAAAGCTATATCCTTGCATATAATTTACATTTATATTTTATACTATCTAATTTATATTTTGTATCAATTATTAAAAATTAAAATTGTAATTGTTTTACCTGTACACAAACTGGAACCATTTCGGCTTAGCTTAATAAAATAACTTTTTTAAACGAGAACCAATTCGACTCAACTTAATAAAATACCTTTTTTTTTAAACGGTTACTCCCCTTTGTCGACCACCCAAAATACACCAAACACATTAACAATATTACTTTATAACATTTGATTATTTATAAGAACTAATATATTGTTTCCGGCTGGTGGTAACACGTGTGAATTAGGGCTTACGATTTCACGTGTACTTAAATACACGGGTACACGTGTAATTATGAAACCCGTGTATTGATCCGTGTATTTAATGTTACACGTGCATTTAATATTACACGTGTATTTAATATCACACGTGTATTTAATATAACACGTATATTTAAGGGCTTGAAACCGAAAAAAATTTTTCCGGTTTCGGTTTCGGTTCGGCTACCGGTTTTGATTTTTTCCGATTTCGGTTTCGATTTTTAACGGTTTAAACCGGTATTCAAAATCGGTAACGAAAATCGGTTTCAAGCCCTGTTTAATATTACACTTGTATTTAATATATATATGTAAATATAAATGTATTCAATGATAAAACTATTTTGTGGTATGACTTAGCAGACAAAGCACACACAGAGCATAATATAATATAAGTATAATCTGCAACGACGTCCTCGACCATCGAACTAACTATATAGTGTATACTATAATGCACGCCTGTGTACTACTGTTAAATTTTTTTTTTTTCTATATCCTAAATTTATTAACATTTATAAATTGTTATAGATCATTAAAAACACGTGTTATATTAAATGCACGTGTAATATTAAATACACGTGTTATATTAAATGCACGTGTAATACTAAATACACGTGTAATATTAAATACACGTGTAATTAAATACACGTCTACCCGTGTACCCGTGTATTTCAAATACCCGTAGGAAATCGTAAGCCCTAGTGTGAATTATAAATACCTAGTATACGAATTTAATTTTAAATATTTTTATATTATTTCTAATAAAATGTGTAGTGTTACTCTGGGTTTCGTATTACATTGTACGTACACGATTTTGAGTTTTAAGTAAGTATACAAATCCGGGTTCCGAGTATGTATACGACACGCATAAAAGTACCCGCTGTGTCTTTATTACTTTAGGATGGTCAGTGTTTACAATACATCTGCTGACCCTTGTACCGAGGTTATAACTGCAGGAGACTGTCATTTTAAATCTTTTAGAAGTGCACGTTTCTTTTAAAAAGCAAAAACCATTATTTATCTTCTTGTCAATAAAACGATTTTAACGATTCTTTTATGGGTCAGTATAACTACGACAAAAGCATATTTATGTTCGGATATTTTTTCGGTGTCTTTAAATGGGTTTTATTTGATCACTTGCCATTACATTTGTTCTGAAAGATCCTATCTTATCTTTGTATACAGTGACACATGCGAACGACGTGTTATTTATTCATTGTGGTAGAAATAATTCAATGGTTTTATTATACTTAGCTGCCCTTTGTGTTACTACCCCAAGGTCGGTCGAGTCCCTACGGATAGCCAGTACAGGTTATGCTATTGTGTGCCAACCACAATACCATCAACCTTTATTTATAAAATTTTCAGACGTACAACTAAAAATAATAGTGATACACATTATCAAAAATATATTTGGAAATAAATTGGTTACGGATTCCTATACCGAGTGATCCATTCAATGTAATTCATTCGTTATATCAAAAATGATTACAGTATTTTTTTACAATTTTTTACGCCGTGGTATGTGCTCCGGTGTTCCATATAATATACTTACTACTATTATTATTCGCTATTACGAGTAATAAACTTTGGATGGACCAACTCTTACTGACGGGACTAGGTGTCGAGTTGAACACTTTCATGAATGTGTTGCCATGTACCTGGCGGATACATAACTTTTATGACTATCAATAAATCAGCAATGACCTCGAGGGCAAGGGAGAACTATGTACGTATTAACACAAACCACTTTTATTAGTAAATATTAGACGCTTTGGGTAAAGACGAGGCGAGACCGACCATAAAATTGTCCAGGGGATTAACATAATAAGAAGTTCTGAGAATAGGATCAAAGAAATCGTGGACCTAAGACGGTCAAGTAATAAATTTAATAGTAGAAAACGCGCTCGGGATTACGCTAGGGTATGACCAACGAGCAACGAGCCGATAATACTGGAATTACGAATATGAAATTTGATAATAAAAAGCGGCCTCGAACGACCAACGATTCCGAGAAATTATCTAAATAAAATAGGATATGTAAATTAAATAATATAATATCATATTGGACAAGCTGCTTATGATATTATATTATATTAATAAAAATTATGAAATACTAGGAATCACGATAATGTATGGAGTAATCGCGTCCGGTCGGTAATCGGAACTCGACGACAAAGTGTGGGCCGACGACAGTTCCTGGAATTAGTACGGACACACGCGATAACGAATGGGGTCAACGCCTATCTTGCTAGGACGACGTAGGTACCGATAGGAGGAGTAGCCAAAATATAAGGGAGCCCGAATCGGCACCAATTCGGACGTGATATTCCCGAGCTACAACGATCACCTTCGCGCCGGTCTAAATACTGATTTTAATAAAACAACTCATTGCAATAATACAACAGTCTTATAATGTATTTAATACCACGACTGCAAACTCCTATGTCAATCTCAAAGGTCGTCCTCTGGCTGGCACACAACAGTGTTAAATTTGAATTTAATGGTGTACAATCATAGTATATGAAGAACGATTTCGAGTGAAGATAGTTTATAAGTATATTTTATGATATTGCTATGCACCTGGCAATACATATCTTATATTACTATTATTAATCGGCTTTAATTTTGAATAGACCAATAGATTGAGGGGAACCGTAAACTTCTAACATGATCCACTGTAAATATAATTCAAGCACCAACAATGAAATTGACCTCGAACATCCAACTATTTCTTATAAAAGCATATTAGACAGGTTGATGCACGAGATGGGAGTGGACAGGTAGGAAAGGATTAATGACCAAAAAAAAGTAATCATTATTAGAGTGAACATTTTTAACTAACGGGCCTCAGGCGTACGAATATGAATTATTATAATATTATATTGTGCGCAGTAAAATCGCTCATATAGATGATAATGTTATTAAACTAGGAATTATGGTAATGTATGGGGATGACCACATCTGTTCGGTTATCTGCACGTGTTCGACAAAGCGTGGGAGCGCGGCGACTCTTGGCGAAGAGACGTATCAATTAGGAGTAGCCCTTTTATAAGGGAACTCGAAACAGCTCTTTTTAGACGTGATTGATCAGCTCTGCGACAAGTACCTTCACGTCAGTCTATCTTTTGAATTAATTGAACTTAGAATATTTACGAGTTAAAATCATAATTTTCTGGGTACTTAGAATAATTGAATTGTTAAAGACTTCTAACTCTAGTTAATTCTTCAGTTTAAATTTTACAATTGCATTTAAATAAGAAACACATCTGAACATTTATCAGTCTAGTAATTATTTATTCAAACATCCAAATTCCTAATCCATTACAAGGTTGTTTGCATGCTGGAGTACACAACAATAAATTCCTTGCTCTGTTCTGAACCTAAAATGATTTATGGTTTTACATTTTAATACTGATAAATGCGAAATTCCGAAAACAAGTATTATACATGATTTATTATTATACTGTATAGAATTATATAGAATTGTATAGAATTGTATAGAATTGTATAGAATTGTATAGAATTGTATAGTATAGTTAATATATTATATTGTTGTATATATATAATCATATTATGTAGGTACCGTGACATTTGAAATTCTCAGGTCTGTGTGTCAATATAAGGACTCACACTCGCCACCCACATAGGTCGTTAATCGGCAGGGATTCTTGAAAATCGAAGGACATGTGTGAACCAACTGAGGTATTTGTATGATGGCAGTAAAAATAAGAAAACTATATAGGATTAAAATGAACATCCTGTGGTGTTCCAAGAACACACATTTTAGGCTGACCACCAACGACGACTATACTTTTATCCGTGAACAGTGTTCGGCGTGGTTAGAATGATGTACAATTGTATTGTACCCGGATGTAGTGCGTGATATTTTCCTTTTTTTTGCCTTCAAATTCGTAACATGTGGGTGAGCCGTTTGCACATTTCTCGCCTCAGTGTGTGATGTTTAAAACAAGCACTGTACATCGATATGGAATGAATACCGAGTATAGTACGAATATTTATAATATAGTTTGATTTTCGGTGTTCAAAATAGGTAAAACAAAAGGTGTGTGTCCGACTAGGTGGTGGATTTTTTAACTAAACCCTATGGTTGTAATAAAATGTGCAAATATTATAAATTATTTTATACAAATAACATTATTACACAATTACATTAATTAAGTCTCATGTCAATAATTAACTATAATTTTTCGTGCGCTTTATCAGAGACACTAATGATGGTGATTTTTTTAAATAAATTTCGAAGAAAATTCCAATAGTATAACAAGATGTCTATTTATTAACAGCAAACACGAGTAAAGTATAAATGTTTAAGTTTTATATGAATGGCGTGAACGTGTTTTGGAATCAACGGCTATGGTACCTACATATGAATATGCTGCCCTCAAGCTCCCTTTTTATATAATTTTCCCATTCTTTCATAATGGATTTGGCCAACGCTCTTGTTGTTGTACTTGAAGGAGAGATCGTTTATGCAGCTGCTGTATTTTCGGTGAAATTCTAAGAATTGCAAAAGTAGTTCTATCACAGATATTTTATAATTATTATACTATTTTAATTAATATTGTTTAATTTTACAAGTGTTGAAAGCACCAAAATCTTAGGTACCTGTATGCCACGGCTAATAGATATTAAATTCATATAATAATTGATGTATTATTAAAATTATGAAGCGAAATATATTTATTTATGAACTCTTCTTCTAATAAAAATATAAGGATATCCTACGAAAAAATTATTGTACAATGGAAGAAATACTAGGATGGTGAAATAAGTTTAAAATACCTATGTGAAAAAAAAGTTGAATTAAAAAATCAACTAATTTATTTTATTTTTATGTATATAATATTTTAACAATTATTGACAATTTTAAATATTTTTTAAAATAGCTACTTATATAAAATGTATAAAATATTAATTTTCGTGCAAATTATGCCAAAAAACGTTTGGCGCTTATATCATATGTTGAGTATAACAAGTAAATAGTATTAAATTGGCGTTATATCCTATACATTTTGGCGTAAATGATATGTTATTTTTGCACCTTTGGCACTTATATCATATAGCAATTAGCTGATATTAAAATGGTCCAATTTACATTAGGTAATTTAAATCTAAAAAAAAAAAATATGAAAAAATGCAGTAAAATTGTGGTATTCGGACAATTGACACCTGGCAATTTTGTCGATATCGGACTTTCTGCACTCAATATTTTTTAAAATGTACGCTAACCATGAGTAGGTAAGTAATTATAATTATAAGTATCTATAGATAAAAGTTATTAGTTAGTATATATACTTTGTTGGTTTTCATATCCGTATGGCCGTCAGTTAAAAATTAAAATTTACAACTTCATTTATAAATAAAATATTCATAAGATTCATTCAGTATGATCTCAGAATATTCCAATACAATTGAAACAATTAACACAAAATTAATAATTAATAATTATATTAATGTGTTTCAAAAGAAAAATAGAAAATTGGAATTAAATTCCAACATTTAATTAAATTTAGATATCAACATATATATATATTGAGACTTTTTAGATGATAAACTCTATAACCTCAATGGAGATTTTAACATAGGTATTCAAAAAAATTATAAAATTAAAACAAATGAAAAAAAGGCTTAAACATAAAATTATATGTGTAAAACTTCTCAATAGAAAACAAATACTGAAATTATTAGTTTTTAAAAAACGTATCATATGTAATCAAACATTAAATTTGAATATGTTTATTTTTATTAGCTATTATTTATGTTATTATTAATTAATATTTACAAGATCTTAACATTTTATTAGAATAAACTTTTAAATTATTATATTACACGCTTATACGCTGATTATTCGGTATTAATAATATTGTATTATTATATTTGGTGTCAATTGTCCAATTATCAGGTGTCAAATGTCCTAGATTCCAAAATTCTATAGCATGTGTAACGATAATTTAAATGAATGAATAATAGATTAATAAATTGTTGATAGATATTGCTTGTACAATACGATTATTTTAAATATTAATGAATAGGTATTAATTTTCCGTTTTATAAATTAGTAGGTATCTTATTTTATATTTCATATTAATTTTTTTGGTTTTATTAGTTATTATTAGCAGTGTAATTTTTTCAAATTAATTTTTTATTTAATATTTTCTATATGGTTTAATCACAATATTTATCAACTCTCGACGTCATATTATATCATACAAAATATAAGAGTATAATAGTAGGTATAATATATACTAATTTGTTTATATTTATTAATTATTATTATTGTAATTTGTTTTATAATAATACTAGCTGTTCCGCCAGGCGTTACCCAAGCTAAAGACTAAGTTAAGATTAACCTCAAGTAATTTACATGTAACTAAGCAACTTTGATAAACATCCGACTATGTCGGATCGCGGACAATATGCGAAATGCGTAAAAATAAGTAAAATCAAAATTAGAAACATGAAAAAAATTAAACAATGAAAAACATAACGATGATGGCCCGTGGCAAATATTTGTTTTTTTATAAAATTATTTCTAAAAAAATGTACAATCCATATTTTTACAAATTATAATAGTAATAAAATATATAACCAATAGCAACCCTATAAATAAATAAAAATTATAATACAACTCTTCCATAATTGTTCAATATATATAAATTTTTATCCCCTTCAAGGATTATTTTGGCGACCAAAAGTAGCTCAAGTTTTTCTCCAATCTATCAGACAAACATTCATTTTTATATATTATAATATAGATGATAGTACCTACTACTAACTTGTATTAATAATAAATGGTATTAAATTGTTGTAACACAAAAATATTGTTCAATTCCATGAGACACCCTGTCTAGTTTATTTCGTGTTTGTTTTTTATCCGTGACTTTTTTGTCCGTATCCTTTTTATCTTAGATTCATTTAATATAATATATCAGTTCGGCTTCTAAGAATCTGTAGCTTGTAACAACTATATGTATATTATATTATGCACACTATTATCTCATAGTTAAAACAGTTATATGTACCTACCCTTATTTTATACAAGCCAATAGCAATATAATATTTTGCTATTATGGTGTAGTAAACCCAAATACAGCTAACACTGTATTTTAATATAATATATTACTATTATTATAATTACTAACATGGTAAACGTGCAGACTAGCTACATAATGGCGGTTCTAATATTAAATAATATTACAGGGCAAATGCCAAACAGATATTGTTTCCACCGTGGGTGCATATTATTAAATAATAAATATAAAAACACAGTTAAATACTGTATTTTTAATAATTCACTTTTATTATAATGTGACTTGTACACCATAAATTATATAATTCCAATGATAAACAATATCAAAACGGCAACAGATATTGTTTCCACCGTGGGTGCATATTATTATCGTACGGGTTAATAATAAGCAAAGTTGTGAATAATATCACGCCACCATACGGATATGCTAGGATTCATATAAATAGGATAGAGCTCTTAGTTTTTTCAGAAGATAGTCACAGTTCTATACTGCCTGTTATCCCAATTGTAAGACTAATGTTCGACGTGGACATTGCCACAGCCACATCGTCGCGAGTACTTAGTCTAAGAGTTTATAAAGCAAGTCGCTATTTTATATATATAATTGTGTTTAACATTACAATGTAATAAGTTATTGTATTTTATTTTACAAATTAAATTACAAGTTGCTTTTGACAGCTTCGCAATGTAAAACTAGAGGTTTGATATGCTATATATAATAGTTACTTTTTTATAAAATGAAATAAAAATAATGTAAAACAACTCTCTTGCGTCGGTTTAATACACCTTCTACTAATAAAGTAAAAAACTCTTCAGCTTTTACAAAAAAAAAAAGAAACATTATCTTAAACAGTAGTCACTGATTACTGTATAAATGTGCAATTAGAATTATACCTAATAATACGTTTAGTATTATTATATTTATCATATGATAAATGTTTTATCATGTGTGTAATAAATTATCATGTAAGTTTGTAATGTCGTTTTTATTTATATAAACATATTGTAATATATTAAAAAAAAATTGTAGTGTTTCTGTTAAACATTTTTATATTATTAGTACTAATAATCAATTTAATATTTTCATATAATTTCAATTATGGAATGTTTAATATTATTAATTATAATTTATAATTAACTATATAAAATTTAATATGCACTATATGTTGTAAGTAATCAACTATAAATATGCGGACAGCAGCTCTCTGCATGAAGTTAATAATCTTTCTGGTAATACATGATAAACTGATTTTGAACAGTGGTTAGAACGTAAAGCTATCTTGTATTGACCATTAAATATTAAAAATTGTTGCAAAAATAAAACTCTATCCTTCACGTTGATTACAATCTTTTGATTCTGAGCGGAGCCATAAATACATTAATTTTACTATGATGTTTTTTTTTGTCTGTGTACACAATAAGGTGTCAAATAATGCATTGATTTCCAACTTCAGTAAATTATCTGGTGCAAAAGTGAATGTAGTTGGTACATTCGAGAGGTAGTTTTCAAAAATTACTAATAGTTTTCAAAAGCATCAAGAAAAAAAAATGAAGTAAAAATGGGACTTTTTACTCAAAACAAATTTTTGATAAAATCGATTTTTTTTAGTAAAACACAAAAAATAATAACCGTAGATGTATAAATTTTTTATCGAATGTGCATATGAGCATTTTATATAAATAAAATAATGTCCAAAGTATTATGACTTTTTTGAGCTATTTATAGGCATAACATTTTTAAAGCAAATAAAATTATTTTTTATAATTTGGTTTATTTTATTAAATCGATAAAACAATTTTTGATCGTTCTAAAAAATTTAAAAATGTACTACAAGGTTCCTCGTAAATTGTTATTAGTGAGAGTCTAACAGTGATTACTTAGAGAAATTACGAACTAAAAATCATAATTTTCTAAGGACTTAGAGTAATTGAATTGTTAGAAACTTCTAATTCTAGTTAATTCTTCAGTTTAAACTTTGCATTTCATCGTACCGACTAAGCAAAAAAATATTTCTGCTTGTATGTGTTTTGATAAATAATACGATTAAGTTACAATTATATGCTCACACATTAATTTAACAAAAGGCGTATAAAATTTGTGCCAAAAGAAGAGTTTAATATTAATAATATTATATTTAATTGTATAGATTTTGTTTTGTTTTCTAAATTTTTAAATTATTATTTATTATTATCTAAAGGAGATTTGACACGAATAAAATTGATATTATTTATTAGTGAATTATAGTAATTTCAATAATTTTATTTTATTAATCATATAATAAAATGTTATGTTACATATTCATACGAATGCAAGTATATTCTTTCCAAAATTAGATCGGTATCTCATATGTTATAATATCAAACAAATACAATATGTCATAGGTGTTGGTACTTGTTACACATGAATGACATTCCATATAAGTGCTCAGTATTTAATTCACTATGCCCGCACGATTCTCGGCAGAGTACACTTTGCCCGGACACTCTCGTACAATAAGCAGTCTATATATGACAAATTGTAGTATTAAAATGATCATTCTTGCTTTGCCTAAAATATTGGGGCATTGCAATACTTCCTACTTTGCTTAAACATATATAACAGAAACAACATTAATTCACGTGTAAAGAAAAAAACATTCACAAAAAACTATAACAATATACGGCAAAAGAAAACGAATAATAAATACTTAGGTTCGTTACCCTGGCACCACAATTTAAAATTTTTTTTTCGAAATTTGTTCCATGCTTTAGTAACCAATTCGTAACCATTCGTAACCATAAATTTGGAATTATTTTTATATTAATTTAAAAATATTTCAAATAAATGAAATCATAAATTTACGTCGTAATAAAAAAAATTACTTTCCTTTCATTGCTTAAAATTACAAATATATTTTATATTTACTTAGAACACTGAGTTATTTTTGTTTCATATGATGCTACAGGATAACCTAACTTTTGAAATTACGTATAACATTAAATATATGAAAAAATCACTTATATTTATTTTATGTTAAAAAATTCTTGATTGGATTTCACAAATGTTTGTCATTACCAGTTATAATTATACCTTCATTTTATGTATGAGTATACGTCTTTAAGAAATATTTATTGTACGTGCAAATCAAAACATTCTGTATAATAATTGTAAGCAACTTTATTTTGGAATTAGTTATCACATTATTATACTTCCATCATTTGTGTTCGATAACCGATTTTAACAATTTGTTTAAAACTATGAATTTTTTTTTTATTGATAAATGGATATACAAAAAAAATCATATAATTATTCATCGACAAAAAATAAACATTTTTTTCAATAATAATTTTAAATAAAATGAAGTACTATGACTGCTTTGAACATAAACAGCTATAATATTTTTAAACATCAAAACAGGAGATGTATATGAAATACGTAAGACAAAATTGAAAAATATAAATATTAGAATGTTGTGTCCCAGCGTTCGGACGACCTTTGCGATGAACTCGGGAGTTTGTGGTCGTAATAGTAAATAGTTATAAGACTGTTGTATTGTCCAAATAAGTTGTTTTTATTAAATTAAAAGTGATACTGGTGTGAAGGTGTTCGCTGTAGCCTGGGAATATCACGTCTGAATCGGAGACGTTTCGGGCTCCCTCTTATGTGGGCTACTCAACCTAATTGGTACCTACGTCATCCTAGCGAGATAGCGTTGACCCCGTTTATTATCATCATATGCGTACGTACTAGCCCCGGGAAATGTCATCATCCCACACTTTGTCGTGCACGTACGTGCAATAACTGACCGGACGCTGTTAAACCATCCATTATCGTAATTTAATGTATTTCGCAAGATTAGTTTAGATAGCTAGGTAGTCGTTCGAGGCCACCTTCTGTTGTCAACTTGATACTCATGATTCGAATATCATTGGCTCATTGCTGGTTGGTCATACCCTAACGTAATTCTGAGTGCATTCATACTGTTATTTTAATACACGCTCGTCTTGGGTACACGATTTCTCTTGTCCTATTCTCTGAATTTTCTACACCAAACTCCTGGAAAATCATATAGTCGGTCGAGCCTTGTCTATTCCCAAAACGTCTAATGTTTAGTAATTAATTATCAAGTGATTTGTGGCAAACGTACATGGTTCCTCCTTACACTTGAATCATAAAAGTTATGTATCGCTAGATACATAGCAAGACTATCCATACGAAATAAATCCCAACAATCCATACTCACCAAAATTATTGATTTTTTAAAAATGTGTATTTTGTGTATTTAAGTAAATATTATTTTTATTTTCAAATAATATTTAATTAATAAATAATATGTGTAATTTCACTATTTTTTGCAGACATGACAGAAGGATTCAACAAAAATTTGTCTATAAAAATTTTATTATTCAATTAACTGTAAAGTGAGAAATGTTAACTTATTATAGGTAGGTAGGTAAATGTTTTCCAAATATTATAAAACTAATTTCATACGATTAAAATATACTTGTAATAATTCTTGTTTGCTGGTTTTATCATCTCCCGAAGAGTTTAGTATTAATAATATTATATTTAATTGTATAGATTTTAGTTTGTTTTCTAAATTTTGTGCAAATTCAGAATCGTCTATATTATACATTCTATAAAGTTATGTTATAGTATTATTACGTATACAATGACGATGTTATCTCTCAATAATCAACGGATATATATTCTGCATCCGTAATGGCGCATCGAACATCGTATTTATAATTAAATAAAATATAATGATGCATTAAAAAAGAATTTGAGCAGCAGTTTTGCCATTTGCCATCTAAGTAGCTACTAAAATAAAATGCATAATGCTTATAACAATTTATTTAAAGTTAGTAGAATTTATTCTATCATTAAATAAAACCAAAAAGTA
>JACXSJ010004256.1:0-14834 GCA_014851325.1 Pentalonia nigronervosa
AGACTTTTGTTATTACAAATAATATACTGACTTCTGAGACTTCTGAGACTATGCTCTATAGAAACCCATTCCCCTTCTAGTCAATTAAAAACATTTTTGAAAATTGAATATACAATTTTTTGAATTTAAAAAAGCACCATCTAGTTGTTTAAAAAATCGTTATTTTAAGAATCGATTCCCCAAAAAATCGATTTTTTGGACAACGATTTTTTTGAATCGATATTTTTCATTCCGATTAAAATCGATTCAAAAATCGATTCACCGACCTGAATCGGCCATCACTAATTATTATCATGTATGCAGTGGCGGCTCGTGTGTATGTGCACAAGTGCACGTGCACTACCTACCCAACTTCAAGAAAAATTGAAAACAAATCATAATAATACAACTAAGTACCTGCTATGTAATTAGGATTATTTTCAAAATATAAAAATGTAAATTCAGAATATAAAGAAAATAATAATATTATAATATTATATTTAATATTTGGATTGGGTTATTTCGACTGCTAAACGGCCGTCCGGCTGTCCGTGACGGAACGGTATCGGCGTGTATTATTATAGTAGTGCAGTACTGCAGTTGTGCACACAATCGTTGTGCACATTTGTACAGTGTAAAAATTAAAGTATTAATTATTTATTTATTAAATCGAAACACGCAGCCCGCGTTATAATGAAATTGGTGCGCACATTTATTTGTGTGCACATAACCAATTAAATTGTTTTCAGCGAATTATTTTCGACGTCACGTCGCAGCAGCGTCGTTGCGCGTCGGCATCGGCATTATTATGTTATTAAAGTTTATTTTTACTCTCGTAGTCTCATTTATTTATTATATTATTCCGATTATCAGCTGATAATATTATCGTTATTTCTTTACTCCGTACCACGAGAGAACGCATACAACGGCCGACCAAAACTCGTCGTTTTCGCGCATGAGTGTTCCCCTCCATTAAGCAGTCTCAAGCCGGAACTAGTCGTTCGCTATCGGAGCTAGTCGGTTTTTGGGTGGCGCACATGTATACAGACTGATTGTTGTCAACAACGCAACTGACAACTGTTGATTCGTACGTCGCTCGTCGTTTACGCTACTGTCTTGTTTCTTTTTTTACCGAGTATCTTGAATTATTTTAATTTTTTTTTACGCCAGTGTTTGCATTCTGTTTTATTTTGATTATCCGGTGTCTATGTTAATTTGTTTTATCCAAAATGAGTCAACAAGGTAGTGATAACACGGCCATACAAGGGGAACTGCAGATTCACCTAATAAAAGAAACCCCCGTGGAAAAGTAAGAATTATTTTAATTATTATGATTGTATTATATTATATTTTACTATTTTTTTTATATATATATACTATACCGTATTATATTATACTAATGCAACTGTTATTTTAATTTGTTGGCTCTGGTCAAAAAATGATGATTGTCAATTTGTATAAAACCAAAATGGCGCAACAATCAACTGGACATGGGCCAAAATTGACAGCAAAAGAAATCATAAAAAACATATCAGAAGAAAGTGGTGTCGGACAACGGACTGTGAGCGTTACTCTGTCAGAATATCGCAACAAAGGAAATGTAACATCACCAAACAAGACCAAAATCAGACCGAAGGTAACAGATAAAATTGACGAGTTCAACCAAAATGCTATTAGGCAAAAAGTGCATCAGTTTTGGCACAACCGTGAAATCCCGACTTTAAATAAAATGTTAACAGTAATAAACGAAGATGACAATTTACCGAATTTTTCAAAAATGTCCTTGTACAGAATTCTAAAACATCTGAATTTCGAGTATGTTCGTAAGTCTCGGAATAGCGCGTTAATTGAAGGTAATGATATTGTCTGTTGGCGTCGAAGATATTTAGAAACTATTAAGCATTACCGTCGGTTAGGTAGATTAATATATTACTTAGATGAGACATGGGTAAACGCAGGCGAAACTACTACACAAACAAAAGTGGACAAAACAGTCAAATCGACAAGGGACGCATTTCTTCGGGGCCTTTCAACTGGACAAAAGGAACCGTCTGGTAAGGGGAAGCGGCTCATTATTGTGCACATCGGGTCATCAGACGGCTTTGTTGCTGGCGGTTTCTTTTGCTTCGAGTCAAAAAAACATGACGAAATGAACGGTGACAATTTTTACGAGTGGTTCAACAACATTTTACCATTATTGAACGAAAATGCCGTGATCGTAATGGATAATACGTCTTATCATTCGGCGAAGATGGACCCATGCCCCGTCATATCCTGGAAAAAGGTAGATATTATTAACTGGCTCGAAAATAAAGGTGAGGTAGTTGATCACACAAAAGTCAAATCACAATTATTGGAACGTGTTCAAGAGTTAAAGCCACAGTACGATCTATATGTATAGATGAATTAGCAAAGGCTGCCAATAAAACTGTGTTACGTTTGCCCCCATATCATTGCGAATTAAACCCTATAGAGCTCGCATGGGCATCTGTAAAAAATTATGTCCGTATGAATAATACGACATACAAATTACAAGATGTTCGTAAACTATTGGAAGAAGGTGTAGAACGGATTAATCCAGATATGTGGAAAAACTTTGTTGCCTATGTAATAAAAGAAGAAGATAAAATTTGGCAAATTGATACTATATCTGATCAACTTCTGGACGAAGAATAAGGATCACACGTCTTAACAATTACAGATGACATAAGTTCAGACTTCGATTCCGATTAAATCATTTGAAAATAAAAAACATTGTAAAATGATTTAATTTGAATTTAATTTAATTTAGTTAATATTTTTTTTAAATTATGATTATGGCTTAAATTGTAACCTATAGTACGATTTTGTACATTTATATTTTTAATTATTATTATTGACTATATTACTGCAGTATTATTTATTATTTATATTTTTTATTGTATTTAAATCAATCTTACGATTTTGTTCATTTATATTTTTTAATTATTATTTTTGACTTTATTACTGCAGTATTATTTATTATTTGTATTTTTTATTGTTGTACATATTGTTTTTATAATACAATTACTAAAATACTTATTTGCAATTTTATAACCGAAAACAATTTTTTTTATTGCTTCCAATAATAATATAAACCAATATTTTGTAATACGCATCAATTGATATGCGTGAATCCGTGATTGCAGGAACACGTAATATTTTAATTATTTGAGCCGCTGTATACACTAATCAGCTGATTGCCGTATGCGTTCTCTGGTGGTATGATAGGGGAAATTTGGCCTCGGAACGACGGAGCGCGATCATTTGGATGCGCCAGCCGTATGCGTTCTGTCGTGGTACAGAGTATAGTCGATCATTATCGGAAATTCAAAACATTAATCGTGACAATCGTGTTTCTGTTTTTCATCGACGACCGACATTAACGTATATTAATATTATATTATTATTCGTGTATTTGTTTTCAATTTTTAAAATGAACTCAGTACAGCAAATACTGCAATGCAATTTTTCGACAATCTCGCTGGAGAAAAAGATGGAAATAAAAAATAAAGGTAGGCCTACTCCAGATTTAAATATTAAACAAATTACTAAATGTAAAACAAGAGATTATATAAGACAATTTAAAAATAATATATATAAAACCCATGACTGGATTTGTGGTTGTTCAGAAACTAATTGTTTGTATTGTTTTCCCTGTCTACTTTTTTGTCAAAAGTCTAATGATGCCGCTTGGGTAAAAAATGGAATAAACGATTTAATTCATTTAACTTCTAAAATCAAAACACACGAAAAATCAATGACACACATTAATTCTGAATTAAATTTAAAACTATTGGGAAAACAAGACATAAGACAACAACTTTCTAGTGCTTATCGATTGAATATCAAACAATACAATGAAAAAATAAGTCATAATCGTTATATATTGAATAAAATCATAAATTGTATTAAATTTTGTGGAGCATTTGAGCTTGCACTCCGAGGTCACGATAAAAAATCAAATTCAGAAAATCCCGGCGTATTTCGAGGTCTTATAAACTTTAGTTCAGAGTTAGATTCGGTATTAAAATATCATATTGAGAACTCGTCGGTATTTAAAGGTTTATCCAAATCAATCCAAAATGATTTACTAGAGTATTGTTTAGCTGTATGTCAACAAAAAATTAAAAATGAAATAAAACAAGCAGAATATATTTCTGTAATGGCTGACGAAACAACTGACGTATCTACTCAGTTTCAATTGTCAATAATATTTAGATATTTATTATCGGATGAAACACCAGTAGAAAGATTTTGGGGATTTTTCAATGCTACTGGACATGATGCGAAATCGTTGTTTGAATGCATAATATTCAACTTGGAAAAAGTCCTAGAGTCACTAGATATGTTGATTTGTCAGAGTTACGACGGCGCAAACGTGATGAGTGGACTTCTCAATGGTGTACAAAAAATAATAAACAATAGCTATAAAAATGCACATTTCATACATTGCTATGCTCATCAGCTTAATTTAATTTTAATTCAAGCAACTTCATAAAATCGTGAAATAAGAATTTTTTTTTAAACCTAACTGATATAACAAATTTTTTTTCCAACTGTCCGCAGCGGGTTACGGTTTTAGACAAAATTGTTAGACACAGAGTTCCTCGATCATCTAATACTAGATGGAATTTTAAAAGTCGAATAGTAAATACTGTGTATGAGAATCTTGAGTCGTTAATTGAATGTATGAAAGAAATTGAATCAACATTTAATCAAACCATAGCAATTAATCAAGCTGGAGCTTTGCATCGGATGTTAAATGATGATAGATTTATATTTTGGTTAAGAGTGTTTCATTCGTTAATGCCTCATGTTGACATTCTATATAATCAACTACAAAAACAAACTATGGATCCTGTAGAACTTTCAAGGGCAATTTTTCGGTTCGAAAAAAATATATTAAAAGAAAGACAGAATATTTATAACATCTTTGAAACCTCTCAAAATCATCCAACGAAAAAATGAAGACAAGATGTACTATAGAAACAAGAAAAATCGCTGCAAAAGAAGTATGTGACATTTTTATTGTCAACGTTAAAGAACGGTTTGATTATAAAAATCACTTAAATGCTTCGCACCTATTTTTATCTACCAAATTTCCTATGTACGAAAATAACTTCCCAAGTAATCATTTTAATAAAATTATTGAAGCATATCCTTTTTTGGATGTTACAAAACTTAAAACTGAACTACAACTGTTCTACAAAAGAACCGATTTCTGTGATATCAATTCATCAGTCCATTTATTGAAATTTATAATTGAAAATAATTTAACACTGATATTTTCTGAAAGCTATAAACTTTTAAAAATAATTTCAACTATTCCAATGACTACAGCTGAAGCCAAAAGATCGTTTTCTACATTGAAACGTATTAAAACATTTTTGAGAAATTCAATGATGGAAGATCGACTTACAGCACTAGCAATGTTATCGATCGAAAAACGGATGATCAACAACATTCCAAAATTCAACGAAGGAGTAATAAACAGATTTGCAGAAAAAAAAGAGAGGAGAATCGAATTAACATACAAGCATGTACCTGAAATATAATAATTTGTATCTACTTTGTCATAGTATTTTTACTTGAAAATGTATTATTATTATTATTATGTATTTATTATTATTATACTAAAATAGGAACAAACAAAAGAAAAAGTAATTGGTAAATAACTAAAATTTGTAAACAATTATTTAATACAATTTATAATATAATATATATATTATTGGTTATATTTTTTTTTGGATGTGCACTACTTCATTAAAAACCCACGAGCCGCCACTGCATGTATGAATGATGTTTAAGTCATTAACAACTAGAATACATTTAAAACATATGAAGTTATTACTTACTTGGCGTTTTTGAAAAATAGTTGCTTATATTTTTATTTGTAAGTTTTGACTTTCGTACTACACACGAAGATATATGCAAAAGCCAATTATAACTGCTCATATAATTTTCTTGTTTGCCACACTCACAAGTAGTAAAATTATAGTGCGGCCAACGAAAAGTAGGTCGCGATCGTCACGCTCCTATCGGCCGTTTTTTTGCATGATTACTCAAAATGTTTTACCGCCAAAAATAATTTCAAATATCGTATTGTGTACAAATTATAATTTTTTTTTTTTATTATAAGTAAAAAACATTTTTTATTTTATGAATATTATTTACGATGAAAAATAAGAATAATGAATAATAATAATAAATAAAATAATAATGTTTACAAATAGTTTCAAAACAAGTCGTCGTCGTCATCATCGTCTTCATCAGTTGAACTATCATCAGGATTTATAGTAAGAATGATAGGTTCTAAAATTTCATCACTCAAACCTTCCTTGACCAAATCTTCATCTTGGATTTTTATGCAATGTTCGCCACATCTTGTCCAATCCTCTTTGGTAACTGCATCTAAAGCATTGTTCACCAACACTTCAACATCTGCCAATTTGAATGTATGATTTTTTGCGGCGACTTCACCCTTAACTTGCACCCAAATCAGTTCAATTGGATTATATTGATAGTGGTAAGATGAAAGCCTTACCACTTCATGGCCCATTTGTAATGAGATTTCATCCAATTTATATATTTTTTCTTTCGGCATCGTTAATTTAACTTTTTCCTTTAGTTCACATAATGTTTCTTCGGAAGAAAAATTTACAGATTTTTTTCAAGCCATTTTTGAACATCTGCCTTACGTGTATTTGTCTTCGGGTAATCTTCAGCTAGCATAGAATGGTAGGATGCTTTGTCCATAATAATTATACATGGTTCTTCTAAATTGGCCAGCATGTCTATAAACCATTTTTCAAAATCAGATGAGTTCATTTGTGAATGGTAGTCTTCCGAACTACCCGATTAACATCGAAAGACCAATTTAGAATTTTTTACAAAACCAAATGAAGGTGATCCAGCGTGGCATACAATGAGTCGACCACCCTTTCCAATCGGTACTTTGAATCCTTCAGTGTTTTCTGGATTTTACCATATGTGACCAAAATTCAAACTTTAAAAGCGTACACTAATTACATAAAACCAAAGACATACGAACACAGGAAAGAAGTATGTAAAGCGCACCACGATAAGATGTCTACAACTCTTCCAAGCACACAAAATTATAGATTATAATGTAGGTGAACACGTTTCAGGAATGCGATGAAAGACCACCCGAAGAACTCCTGCTATTTTTTTATACCAATGTTCATCTGTAATAAAATACGCGCGCTACCAGCTGCAGCAACTATTGCCTGTTGTCAATACTCCCAAACGGAGAACCACTGAATTAATGAAAAACCGCCGATAGGTGCGTGGCGATCGCGGCCTACTTTTCGTTGGCCGCACTATAGCATCTTTAACATGATCACTCATCATAAAATAATTAAAAATATAAATACTATACAATACCTAAATATTTAAAAAATTAATTAACTGTAATTTGTAACTATTAAATAAAGTCAAATAGTCATAATAGTTTCACTGTGGCACTGAGTGTCGTACCAACGTAATTGGTAAAAATAAAATAATGTGAAATGTCGATTAAAATCACGATGATTGCCGATTGGTCGTGTATGATATTTGAAAATCGCTTATGTGTCACTACCACCACCACGTATACTATTCTGCATGCTAATTCCAATACAAATACTTTATACTATAAACTGTAATAGTCTAATATATAAAATAGGAAAGAAAATTGAAATCGCTTACACACACATCGCATTACTCATGTTTATGGAAAATACATAGTTGATCTGAACATACGCGTGCGGAAGTTCGGGGGACATTTTACCAAGTATTATCCGCTTGTTATTAACTGACGACCGAAACGTTCAAAACCAACGAATAACGATAATATTTTTAGATATACAACAAATAACAATTTATAAATATAAAATCAATGAAAAAATATTATAATAAACAATAATATTATTTCACATTGATCATGGCTAAAATTTAATTTAATTTGGTCATTTAAAAATAATATACCCAATAACATTTTACAATAAAAAGTGTAAGCAACGCTTACACTGCTTATATACATGCCACGCCACTGAACGCACAATGTTACATTATAGTATACCAAAACTTCAGATTTTTTCCTTGGAATATTACAGTATATGTATATAATATCAAGTCATATAACTACCAGACTCGAATAGACATCCCTGGCTAATCAAAGATATTCACTTAATCTCCTAAGAAACGTCTTATCATGGAAAATCGAAACACCCGCTCTTCTGTCTTTAATTAAATTTAATGTTCCTCAACGAAGCTTCAACATTACACCCCCTTTGCATTTCCACTATAGACAACAAACTATATATCTACGAACCAATAAGTCGTTTAATATCTTTTGCCAATGTGGACTCCTCCTTCACCTTTTAAAAAAAATTATGCATTATAATGTCTAACGTATGCACTACCTTGTAAATCCATTATGTAAATATGAATAATATATCTACTGTAATTGTAACATAAGGGCTTAGCCTGTTTAATTTTTGTGAACAAATATAGCTTAATTTACAATTGCTTATTGATTTTAGATTGTGCAAGTAAGATAAACAATGCTACATTAAATATCCTTAAACCTTACAACAGTAATGATAATGTTATACTGGAAGCGACATGTTAAAATATACACTTTTATATAATTCAATATTAATAATATGATGAATGGCATTTATTCTGTAAATGTTAAATTAACTAACGTAAAATTGTGCATGACACTAAAATAAATAAATAACATTTATAACAATTTTAAAAAATTAATCATGAAATAAAAGTACTTTGTAAAGACTCACGACCATCTCGGCATAGAAGTATTTCTCGTATACAATTGCATTAATATTGATTTCAAATTTAACACATCCATTACAAATTACCTATTTGCCCGCCATTTTCTAATTGTGTTTTCATTGAGTAGACTTGTTAGCCATGGACTATGAGCTACGTAATGATAAATGAATCGCATAAAAATGAAAGACTCATCAATCGTCTAGTTGCACACGATTATATGGATAGTAGACACATATTTAATAACATCTCATGTGCTCGTAAGTATTTTTCTGCCAATCATAACTACTGCCGATGGATCTACATTCATTACCTATTACTTACTCACTTACATAGAATCATACAGATATGTGTTAGTTTTTTAAATAAGTACCTACTAAATACAAAAAGGAATTTGATTTTGTTAAAAATTAACATAGTCTTTATATCATATCATTATTTCACAATATTTTAGAATTTCTATGATTAGTTAAACCATCGTAATATTAAAAAAATTCTGTTAAGGATAAGGAAGATATCAGAGTTTGAAAACAATATAACAAAAATAACAAAATATAAAATAATTTTTCTTAAATCTAACAAATTCAAATTAAATTTGAATAACATGTAAAATTTCAAAATTTGTTTGATTTTTATGAGTAATAAAATTATAAAAACATACGTTTGTATTATTAAATTTGTCATTCACTACTATTTATAATGCACTTAGTTGTTTTTTTGTCAATATTAAAATTGTAAAATTATAAATTTTTAAACAGTAAATATAAAAAAAAATGGTTATTATAGTAAGTATGAATCTCTATATATTATTATTTACGAATGAAATTCCCAATTTAATAGAAATTAAATTTCTTTTGCTTTAATAGTCAGTAATACTATAGTAATAACTAAGTTTACTATTAGACATTTATTAAAATATGTTAATGTTATACATATACAACAGATGTTTTCTACGGTTCCCAAGAAAACTTCTTCAACACACAATTATTATATATATTATTGTGACAAACTGGCCATATAAATTGTATGAAAATCGGATTACCTGTATATTATGTTGAATGATTTGTAATGATGAACAAGCTGTTATAAACACCAATGTATATATTTTTTATCGTCTTAAGCAATGTTTGATAAACAAAAATAATCAAAATTAAATTATTGTTTGATATTTCAATGGTGAACATAACTTTTACGTCTCGAATCAGATTTTTCGTTACCATTTTAATTATTTATTACAATATCTAGGTAAAAAGTTATTCTTATAAAACTTTCATTACTTTTTATCACACTTTTTTTAAGTATTTGAAAAGTTACTTTCCACATTTACAAGATTATTCACTATTATTTGCTTTGTTTCTCTTTGCAACACAATACACAGTTATTCAGATTGTCGGTGCAGATAAAAATATAAGCAGCGTTAAGTTCAAGTTTAACGAATTAATTTAAATATTTTAATAAATTTAGACAACGTTTAATTCCATGTTTGATAGATACGAAGTTATCGACTGTTATTTCGTGACGTTTTCTTTATAGTACAATACATAGCAGTTCAGATTTTCGATACAAGCTATAATATAGGCAACATAAAGGTCATTTTTTATTGAATTATTTTTATTATTTCCCGTTAAACAGACAAGGCTTAACTCCAAAAAAAAAAAAAAAAATATTTCAATGAAAATGAAAAATAATCTTTTTAATGAATACATATAGACAGTGATGGAAATCATTGACTTACTTGTGGAGAAATATAGTTCAAGCCTTTAAAAAAATTGCTTGTTGAGAACCTGATTTAATATTAAAAAAAAAAAATCTAACTCTATCACTTCGTTAGTAATTAGATTTTTTTAATATATTGAAATATTGAAATCAAGGAATACAAATACAAAATAAATATTGGTAATAATAATTACATTTACAGTAGAATAATTAAAATGTATATTTATATAGGTGACGATCCATACACTAACTTCGTCCAATCATATACATTTTGTAAGAATTGTATTACTAAACATAATATAATATGCATTATTATAGATTTAATTAATAAATATTAAATAGGTTTTACTTATAAATCATTAATAAAGAGCTCAGAAAGTATAGAAAATGTATACTTAATTATAAATAACACCTAAGTAATAATTTTTATTATAACCGAACAAGACATAATAATTACATTGACATCATATAATATAGTATTGATATCAGCATTCAGTACCGATTATACTCAACAAATAACTACTAACATAAAAGTTAAAATAGTAAAATACAGATCAATTCATTAATATACAAATCTGTATTTTATAGCGTTAAACAATAAAAAAAAAACTATTTTTTACAATTCTTCGAAATTTTTATTTGTGGAGCAAGTGCTAATAACAATTTCCTATCTGAGCTCAAAAGTTTTTTTAGTGCATACTATATATTAGTCGAATAAGATTGCACATTGAATACTAAGTACCAATTAGTTTAGATATTTACAAAAACTATAATTAAATATATATTCTTATTTTATGTTTCAGACTGTAGGCTAGAAAGCAATCGTGGTAATAAAATATTTTATGTATAAATAAACAAATGCTAAACTTTACACCTTAATTTTCCTGAAATAATCATGCTATACACTATTAATAGTACTATTAGACTAAGATAAGTATTTTTAAAAGGTTGGCAAGAGGGGACTGCTCTGTTTTACATTGGGGTTTCCTATTAGTAACTATTATAGATTTGAATTCAATGATATAAAATCATTGAATACGAAAAACGATACTGAGCGAAGATTGTCGGTTAGTTTTATTGCTAAAAAAAATTAAATAATATTATTGCTATTAAAGTTATTTATTTTCGAACACACTGTTTTTAAAAAATGAATTGTGTGTATAATGTTTAATAACATGCTTATATTTATAAGAAAGACATCAAAATTTACTAATGCGTGTAATAGCTCAAAACTCAAAACTTCTTCCTTCTCTACACAGTGAGTTGCCCTCCCTAACCTAACCTTATTTAACCTGTTCATTCCATGTTATGAGTGTCCGTGAGTGGCCGTGCCGTACCTCGACTCTCCCCACCATACTGTAAGTGGCCGTGCCACAAAAAAAAAATTAATTTAATTTAATTAAATAAGAAAAAAATAAAATATTTAATTAAATATATAATATTCAGTTTATTAAAATACATTTATAATTCTTGTAAAAACCGAAAAAATCATGTCGTTTATCTTTGAAATAAAATTATTGGTCTGAAAACTTAATAGTCAAATCTTGGAATTTTTACTGATTTTTATCGGTGGAAAATGTCACAAGACAATTCACTCGAGTGACCCTTTAAAGTTATATATACATGATAAAAAATGCAGACACAAGTGACCACAGTTTGTTATATTATATCTCTGATGTCTATTATAATTATATTCGATACTACAACCGTTGAAATATTTTTGTAGCTCAAGCAGTGGTGCTAAATTATAAACTATCGTAATATTTAACTTGTCTCACGATTTTTTTAGAAGCTACTTAATGAGTTCATGTACTGCTCTATACGATCAAATTAATTACAGCCGATTTTTAACGTTTGGTCGTGGAAGCAACTTGTCACTGGAAAACACTTCAAAAATGAGGTATTTTCAACGTGTTGGTATATTTTATAATGTCATAATCGTACAACGATCTATAGTATAACGTGATAATTAGTTTATTGCCGTTTTTTCTAGATTTCTTTACCGTTCCACATTTATAAAGCGCTAGGAACAAACCTTCATCTTTTATAATGTTAAAAGAACCCCCCCCCCCCCCCCCCCCATCCAAATGTATGATGCAATATATAAACCTTTACCTAAATGAATAAGGCATGTTTTAATACTTTTTAAATCATTTATAACTTTCACTTTGTTAGCACTGCCACCATTAGCGCACCTAATGTAGATAAACCGTCAAAAATAGCCACTAATGAGGCAGAACGCCTTCTTTTATTGATATGGGGATAATTCTCGGAGTCTTAGTTGTCTTATTTTCAGATTTTTTAACCACTGTCAGACATATTCTTATTAATTTAGTTATATTCTTAACATTAATTTAATGATTAATTGCATTTTTAGCTGTCGCGAACATTCGTTTAAATCCGCAACCTGCTTCCATATCGTGCTTGACTTTCATAGCTATTGTAACCAGCCAGGATGCCGCTTTTTCCCTAATATGTTGTCCTTATGTTTTTAAATTTAAATACCTCCTATGCTTAATTTTCCAATACTACGCCAGCTCCGTGTTTATCAGTTAGCAAAATACTTTTTTCATATGCAATATCATGAACTCTAGTCAACTCGTTTAGATTGTTTATGTCTCAATCACCGCTTACCAAACTTTCTTTTAATTTAGTACCAGCACTAGAAAATCTAAAAATTAAATAAACAATTTAGATAGGATTTAATAAAGTAATGAAGTGATTTACTGATAACTGGGTAAATGGTTTATGACCGAGTTAACAAGGCCAGAACCTTTATTGTATTTTAGTTTGGGGACGTTAGACGTCGTGTGACATTTACAAAGATGAAACATCAGTATTTATACGTGTAAAAATGCGATTTATCAAATAAGAGAAATAATTGCGGATTTATAACATTGATACTCTCGGTACAATATAATTTAAGAATAGCGAGGTATTTCCAAAAACGTAAAGCTAGTTGTTATTGAGGACTGGAGAGTTCGAGTTGTGTCAAGACTAAATTGATTTATATACTACTTATAGATGAAAATGGGCTACGAATTGAAAACATTTACGTATACTTTAAAACACTGGAACAACAAAAATAAAAATTATTGAAGCGTATTACTGATGGAATTAACATTTTTACATTTTTCGATAAGGATAAAGATTTACCAAACTCGATATTTGAATGGTGGGCGGGAATAAGGTGCTACGTAGCAATTCGTAAATGTTCAGGAACCACTAAAAACGAAAAATGTATTATACATTTTTTTTTATTGTTATTTAGAACGCACGTAGCACGTTCTTACATATTTGACTATAACACTCTACCATTATTTTATTTTTTTATGTAGGTACTGTATTCATTTCACTAAAAAAAAATTATTTCATAAATATTAATATTAATAAAACATGGTATTTTATTACTAAAAATCACATTATTTTTTTTACATATTTTAAAATTAATACAATTTATTATCCTGATAATGATGTATAAGAGTCACTGTATTGTTGAGGCATATACTTGCAAATGTCTAAAAGATATTTTTTCTTTTCTTTTGTTAAGGCCACTGGGGATTCGTAGGCTGGTGGTAAATCTTTAATAGATAAAGTATTATCTTTAAAGTTGTTTTGACGTATTTGATGTAATGTACATGGTCTCAGTGTATTGTGACTTTCACGAATATTTACATGATTAGGAGCATTAGCTATCAATTTCAACCACATTGCTTGTGTTATTTTCAAATTTTTTTTTGTAATACCTTGTTCTATTGCAGAAAAATCTTTAAAATCATTTTGAGACATTTCTATAATACGAAATAGTTTTTCTAATCTTGCATTAGCTATAACATATTTCCATTGTGACGGTACAAGTACTTTTACTGTTTTTTTTTTGTTTTTCAATTAAAGCGAAATCGCAGTCACATTGTAAAAAACTATGACCAGTCGAAAGAAATTTTTGATTAATTTCTGTAAAATACTTGAAAAATATTAGATAGGAATAGCTAATTGTATACATCTGTCCATTTTTTATATTTATATTTATAATTATCCTCTTAAAATAGCTACAAACTAAAATTGTCTTTTATCCATAGATATAGATAGCCCGCAACGGCTACGAATGTCTTATTTTATTAATATAAAAAAAAAAAAATAGTCAATTAATCGCCGGTTTCTAAGATTAAACACGATGATTGTGTACGATAAAAACATTCTGGGAATTTTTCGATTCTTAAAATTTGTCGAGATTGCTTCATAGCATGTTATTCCGAAAAAACAAGAAAATAGAAAAAATGTTACATAGCACGTTATTCCCGCCCACCATTCATTTATCATGAATG
>JACXSJ010004257.1:0-14824 GCA_014851325.1 Pentalonia nigronervosa
TTACTCGCTGAAGTGTAAAAACGCCAGCGACTTGCGACTAAAGTAGCCCGGCCGTCAACTTTAATCGCGAGCGAGCAGCGAGTATTCAACACGCGGCGAGTAAGCGACCAGACCGATTACATTGAGCGACTTTAATCGCAGCGAGTTAATTCGCCGGCGACAAGCGTGTGAAATCGCTCAATGTAATCGAGGCTTTACAATAGGTAGCAATAACAGAAAATATATTTCCAATATTACCAACTATTTATACTAAAAAGTAAAAACGTGGCAGTCACTGTTATTTTCATCCTGGAGTAGCAGGTTGTGATTGCTACTTTAAAATCACTGGTGAAAAACCACTGCTACTGCTATTTTATCTCCTCATCACTACTAGACTTAGTGTAAACATTTGTTACACGTTCTTTTCATAAAGATGCTTTTAGTGAAGTATTTAATATTAAAATCAAAATTATCTATCAAATATTATAATCATAATCAACTATCAAAGATATTCCATAGACTTGTTAAGTATACAATGTACATTATAGTCCATTTGATGGTTAATTATGCTAATCAGGGGTATATACAATGGGCTGATATTGGAGTCGGAGGTTTTTTTTATTATTTTAATGTGCAGGTAACTATGTTTATAAATGTTCCTTCTGTGATAATTTGTTTGAACTAATCTTCCTCCACCCATGCTAAAGCTATTTATATTCCCTTTTGATACCACTACTATTTAAATTATAATTATACATACCTAGAATAATGTTTAGTTTGGTAAATGTAAAACCATGTCTACATAGATACAACAACATTAAAATAGAATAGTATACAATACTAAACAAGTAGGTACCAACTACCAAGTCAAATGTGTTCAGTAATACTTTCTAGGTATGTAAAAACAAGTATGACATAAAACAGCAATAATTTTCGAATTACCTTTTATTTTTTATTTATGTTTAGAAAAAAAAAATAATTCTCAAGCTGTTAGAGTTTAGTGATAAAATTGAAATCTTGACTAATTCAATTAAAACTCCATAACATGTTCTTTAAATCAAATTATACTAATTAGATATTTATTTCAGAATTATAACTTCTATTGAAATTTTGTTTTTATCAACAACCGTGCTGATCATATTGATTAATTGACTATGACTTTTATATTACAAGGATCATTATTGAAACATTTAATGAGTAACTTTTATACATTAAATATAAATTAAATTAATTAAAACACTAAATGCCATTTCACTTTGAAATATCAGACTGCAGACTGTCAGTTTTACACATATGAGTATATCTTAAGCTAAATAATATATGAAATGTATGACTGGTACGGATACAAATTGTGTTTTAAAGCTTCATCAGGACATTTACATACCTGTATAAATCAGTGTTAGGGTTTTACTATTTTACAAGTTACTGTAAGCAGTTAGTAAAAGGAATTAAATTACCTTTAAATAGAAAATAATTTACACATAATTTAAGTTACCTTTTGAGGTAATTTTTTCTAAGTACTCATTATCTATTTTTTCCATTATATTTTTTAAACATTTAACAATATTTTAATAGCATTTTGACAAACCAGTGCTATTTTTTTTTATCATGTAATAAGACTATGTTCTCCTGTTGTATACAAAGTTTTCTTAACCTGGAGGAGATATTTAAAAAAGTTATTTAAAATCTATGATAGTAACCTTAATAGAAATATTATTGTTTAAAAAAAATTATCACATGTTAATAACAAAACATTTATAGTTATTATTAAAATATTTTCTTAAGTATTCTTAATTAAATATTTAGACATTCTATAGTCTTTCTTAATACCAGACTTTTGTCATTGTCGATCATTCATCTTATATGACTTGGGGTAATATTTTGAACTTATTAATAATTAAATTAAATTTTTGATGCGCAATTTATAGTGTGCTTTAGTTTAAAATAAAAAAGTTGTTTTCCATACATTGCATTATTATTAAAAAAATAAAATTAACTTTTAAACAACAAGTGTGTAGTAAACCTATATTAAATTTGTTCAACTATTTGAACTCTATATTTGGTATTTGTAAATATTTTAATCTAATCATTTTTGACACAATAAACAGAAGAAATCATTAATTGCGTAATTAACAATTCTGTTTTCTCTATGAATGCAATTGATGACTATTCAGTGACAGCACTAAGAACACAAGACCGATTCTACACATTCATCTTCCTAATGACAATAGTGTTAACCAAAGTGCCAGTTAGAATATAAGCATATTTTAGTCATGTTTTAGGAATTTTCCAAAAGATAGGTATTTAAATATTCTCTGTGAATGTTAGGATCAAACTCTAAATTGAAATTAGAATAGTCCACAATTATAAATGAGTAGTATATAACATAAACTTAATAGTTAAATATGCCTTTTGTATTGGAATGTTATCTAAAGGGCACACAATCAGTATTAATGATTAACACTGTCATCCATCATCACCGTAAATAACATTTGATTTCAATTTTTCAAATAATTTTTTGAATTAAAGTTTTGGTATTTGATTGTTTATGTAATGTGGACTAAGTGGGTCAATGATGTAACTCTGTCTAGTAATGAAATTTATGAAGACTGAAATCTAATGAGAATAATCGTTAACTAACTATGACATAATTACCATATTGTTTTGAATAAAAGTAATTTTATCATGATATTCACAGATTTCTCTTTTTCCCATCAGTTGTGTAACACGATTGCATATTAAAATGTGTGTTTTTCTAATTCAAATTATCGAACATATGACAACAGTTTTATATTTAAAATAAAGTTACAGAATCAATTTTCTATAGACAATGTATTAAAATCTGATAAGTACAGTTCTGTCATGATGTCACAATTTTGATCCCTAGATATGTAATTATAAATTCCAAATAGATTATCTTTATTTTTTGGCATCTTAATTTGCTTGATTCGCTTTATACTCACAATTGTAACCAAATAAACAAATACTTAATTCTTACAATGTTTTTAAAATGTTTATTGAATAAAACTGTATCAAAAGTTTTTTATAGCTGTTTAAGTCACTTAAAATTTAAAGTAACTTGATATTTCCATGTTTTATTTTTTTAAAGTCTGTTTTGTTCAAAAAATGTAATGCATAGGCTATTATACTATTCATGAGACATGCGACAATGTATATAATGTTTGTAGCACAGTGCAATTACTTTCAAATTCAGAATACTAATAAGAAAGTAAAAATAATTTAAAGTCGCCTCGATTGATGGTTTATATTATTTTTATAAAATTAAAAATAGTATTACTGTTAAAATTGATGTTTTGGACAAGTTTTCTTATTGTCAGTGGTGATGACTGATGTATTCACAGTTATTTCTAGAAGCATCACAAAACTCTATACTTTGTTAACACTTAGAATACTTAAACAGTAAACACCATGAAAATATAACTATCATGTAAGTTTTATCATGCTTAACACTAAAAAAGCAAAATACAATTTACATGCATTTTTATATCATGTTTTCAATACCTATATCAATCGATAATACAAAATGAAAATCGAGTATACATTTTTTTGTGTGATAATTTAAATAACAGGATATACCAGATGTTTCATCAAGCATGCTCACCCACAACTATTCATTTAATAATAAATTTATTGAAATTCTGATTTTTGGAATTTTTATATATACTTTAAAACCATATTTTAACATTCTTTATCAAAATTAGCATAGTAGGTATAGTGGGTATAACTTATAAAAGTCTATGGGAAATTGAAAATTTGAAGTATATAGTTAGACCAATAGCATTTGAATTATTAAATAAATATTAAGAGCTTGTTGGTCAAACTGAAACAAATAATTCTGAGGATCGTATTAATTACATTTCAAAAGGTATAAAATAATCATATATAAAATATATCATTTTTCATATGGTTATTCGCTATTTAGTATGATTATATACATGTGGTAGCATCAAAGTATTAAACGTCCACAAAAGATGCAGGTAACTAATACTATTGAATATAGACGCTATCTATATTCAATGCTAATACTCAATATGTAAAAGAGTTATTTTTTATTATTGTAACTATAATAAAATTATTAAGAAACATTTTATTTTGTTTTAAAGTTTAAATATTTGAGAAAGAATAATCAAAATAACTAATAGTCATCAAATGGTTTGACTTTCAAACAAAGTAAGAAATTAAAATGAGGTGCTTTACCCATACTTTAGAATTCATACATTTTAAACGTACAGTATTATGTAGGTATTTTATTTTTTAAAATATTAAAAATTTAATTTCATCGTACAAGTGCTGCTGTAACGTTATCTCAGAACCGGAATCTATTATTTTTGACAAATTTCAACTTTCAATTGTGCACTATTATGTATTTTATTTTTGTACTAATTTTGAATGAATACAAATTTAGTTTGCACAGTTATATGTACTTTTTAAGTACAACACAGTTAGGTACAAAAAAAAATAATTGTTTTATATACCTTCCAAGAAATAGAAAATGTTTTTTTTTCTCTTATTTTTAGTCATTCAGAGATTGGTCCATTCGACCATACATACATGTTTTAAAAAAAATTATGTTTTTACTGTAGTAATAATAATACGTAGACGAAATACATTTGTCCAAAGTCATATCGTTGTTTACCGAATCATAACCTATAGATAATACAAGCAAAATATATGTAGAACGTATGGAGTATATTTTATTTCTCTCATATGAAAAACCTTTTACCATTCTAATTCATGACTTACACAATATGTATTTTATCTTTTGATATCTTAAGGCCCTCGGCACCGGTTATTTATTAAGGGGCAACTTATTGGCAACCTTGTTCACATATTGTTTTCGCGTCAAACGATTTTGGGAATGCGTTGGAGTGTAAATGGTTATTAGTGGAATAGAACCCTCTACTATCCGTATATGAATGACGCAAACGCACTTGCAGTTACATAGTATATAACTAACAAATAACGAATTATTATTTGACGATTTCCACAGACGTAAATGACTTTATGAGAATATGGATAAAACTCATCGTCAATTGAATATTTTCAAATAATTTTTTTTTTAATTAATAAATTAAAATATTCTATAACCCGCATTGAACTCAGATTATTTATTTTATTTTAAATAAAGATATAAAATTATTTGTAAAAAAAACTTAAAATTATCTTCTTTTTAAAGAATTTGAGATTTAAATACTATAAAACTAAGATCGATGCGGGCTGTAGAATATTTCCCTCTATCAGTTAAAAAAAAATTAATTTAATTTATTCTACGAGTTGGGATAATTATTCCTGTAAAGTTTGTTTTTGAAGACAAAATGGTAATGGCACCGGGCGTCTAATATAGTAGTACCTAATTAAATTAACCTATTAAAACCCCTTGTAAAATGCAATATGGAGGCAATACAATATGCAGTATTGTGGTTACCTCCTCATATTAACCACAGTTAATGCATGGGAGCTAACTGCACTGACATGACCACGGTTCTGTATATAACCGTGAACATCACAGATACGTTTGTTGTCGTTATTATTACTATTACTACTATTATTTAGTATTTATTCTTTTTGGCCTCTGTAGTTTTGTTAATTGTCTTGTTGAATATACTTTTGTTTGTCTTGATTAAAATATATTTTGTAATACGATTCATTTCTCGACTTATCACTCGTCGCGTCTCGTCAGCGGAAGAAGTGCAGCAGGGCGTGTCTACATCGACAACCATACAAACAAAAGAATCCATGTGTTTTCCGAATGCCTGGAAGGACGGTAATATAGGTAAGTCCCTGTAATATTTATTCTGCGTTCGTTGATACATATCTGTTTTCGGATGTCGTAGGTCCTTAGGCAGCTCTTGTGATTTCGTCATTCGTGAATGGATTTCCAAATGACCGTGTTGTCACGAAAAAGTTGGGTTAGGTTCGAGTAGGTTAGCTCTATTGGTACGAAGCGACTGGAGCTCAGCGTCAGTCTCTCCGAACTTAGCAGACGGTGTGTCGACAAGGGTGCCATTAGCTCGATAATACTGCACAATATGCATTGGACTTTGCAGATGCACATTGGTCCTCAACGAATCAATAACAAAGCGGTCGCGGTCGGCACGAACATTTTCTCGTTTGGCGGTTACAGCAACTTTGTAGACTACATCTTCAAGAAGCCAATCGACTTACACGTACTGGACACCGGTGAGATGTTGTCAGACGTCCAGTCTATAGTGCTGCATGTCATAGCTCGTACATCATGTAATCAATATTATACTAGTTCTGTATTTCCAGTGAAATTGAAATGGCTGATACCGGAGCTGAAAGATCAAAATCCAAATTGTGTTCCGTGTCAGAGGTTTGGCCACACAGTCGTCGCTTTTGGATCTAATATTTACCTGTGGGGCGGATGTAATATCATTACAAATTGTAACACATTGTACTGTTTTGACACAAGTAATTAATTGTTTTAAGTTTTTCTAGAAAAAATAAACAAATATTGGTTAACCCAAATATTATACTTACATTAAACCTAATATAAATAATGCTCATATTTTTCTTGAATATCAAGAGGATGTCATGTGTTGTCTCTCTACTTTACTAATGCATAACAGTCAGTTATTATTAAAATGAATTGATTTATTGTCAAACCTAATTATAAAAATATTGCCTATCTGTATACACTCATTGATTTTTTAACCGAGTTATGAGTATGTTAAACATTATTATTTTTTAAATGTTCATAACACTCACTATTTACATATTATTGTCAGTTTGAAAGATAAATGTGGGTTTAACATCCTTTTAAAATATAGATTTTATGTATCCACTTATCAAAAAAATAATAAATAAATAAATAATAGTTTCTATCAATATCTAAAAGCAATGTATTATCACAAAATAAGTGTTTCACTTATTCTGTAGTATTACAATTAAATAAAAAATGTTAATTTAAGAGTACTATGTAAATAAATTGTAATTTTTACAGTGCATTTTTAAAATCATAATTTTAACACTTAGCTTGCAGAGATATTGTTATTGAAATTATTTATTCATTACTAAAATCATTAAATAAATATTTGTAGTTTAATAAAATTGAAGTATGAGTTAAAACTCGATAAATTCATCAAGAGAAATAAATAGCTGACTAATTCATTATTATTAATTAGTAAAGCAATAAGCAATTATTAAAACTAAAATACAATTTACATTTTCATATTCATAGTAATTGTTTATATAAACTTTTCAAAATAAAAACAAACATTATTTCATTTTTGAGCAGAATTGTAGTGTTAAAAATGTTTCAAATGTTCATGCTTGCATTTATTTTGTATCAATATTAGGTTTCAATTTTGGTCACTAAATATATATTTATATTGGGTAGTTTCTCTGGGGGATTGATTACTTAAAAATATTAATATTCTTTTTCGGACCAAAATCTATAAATAAGTGTTAGTTATATAGATTATTAAATTTATGTCAAATTAAAAATTTAAATAATAATTATTAATTGAAAAGAGTAAATAAGAATGTCTGGATAGTAAAAAATTGTACTTGCGTTATAATGCAAAAAGCTAAAATTAAATAAAATATTTATAATTAATTTTTCCAATTTATATTTATATATTAAGTTAATAGATATTCAAGATTCTGGTTTTAATAAATACTACTAACAGTATTCTAATTTTGAATATTCTGGTTATTTCATAATCTTATTTAAACCTTAAAGAAAATGAATAAAATATTTTTTTTTTAATCTGTTTAAAAATAAAATAGTTAAGTACTGCAGACAAATAAGGTATCTTTTTTTATACTTATGTGGAAATTAATTTAAATAATAAAAACCTAATTTATAAATTACACGTTTAAATAGTAAAAAAAAAAAAAAAAATGATTTTAATTGAAAATTATCAATTTTTTTAATTATTGTATTTGATTTTTATAATTTTAGGTATGCTTTAAGAATATTAAAATTACATTTACTGTAAAGTATGTTTAAAGTATATTTATTAGAATATTAAGTACATTGATATAAATTAATTAATCAAAGCTTCAATGAAACATTTTATGTGTAAAAAATCAACAACCTGTCTATTTGGTTTTGAATATTTTTTTCTTTGACATGTTTGAAATAATTCATATTCATTATTTATAAATTAATATTTTTACAATTTAGGTACTCTAAAATGGTCAAAACCACATGTAAAAGGAAATATACCAGCGGGGAGAGATTGCCATTCCGCATGCGTCATTAAAAATTGCATGTACATATTTGGCGGAAATATAGAATCAAATGAATTTGACTCAAAATTATATATGTTTAACTTTGAAACCATGATGTGGAGTATAGTCTTAACAACAGTAATAATTTATAACAAAATTGTATCTTATAGAGTAAGCCAATATTAATTTTCATATATTGATTTACATAGGGATTTGGTCCATCGGTTAGATATTTTCATACTGCAACTGCTATTGGTAATAAAATGTATATATATGGTGGCAGTGATGATTGGCATGCACAAGAAGAAGCTGATGCAGATGATAACACTTCCTTGATGTTTTGTTTGGACACCTCTACAAACACATGGACATGTCCACAAACTAGTGGTGATTCTCCCATATCACGATGCAGCCATTCTGCATGTATGCTAAAACTATTTACCAAAAATACGACAATGTTACTAACGTATGTGTTGGGTTTGTTACAGTTGTATATAATGGTTTTATATATATCTTTGGTGGTTATAACATTATGAATAAAATACATTTAAATGACATAAATCGATATGATCCAGTTGGTTGTACATGGAAAAAAATATTACCAATAGGCATACCACCGTGCCCTAGGAAAAAGCAGATTTGTCATATAATTAATAATAAAGTATTTATATCTGGTGGTAATAGTCCGCGTTCATCAAATTTTCCAATACGTACAATAGAAGTGTTTGATGAAGCTGCATCTGATTTTCTCAAGCATCATAATGACCTTCATGTCTTGGATATGAGTAAAATATTTAATATTTTTTTTAATTATCTGTCTTGGAAAAAAAATACATTTTATTTCTTTCTGTTTTTTTATAGATCCCAGTCTAAAAGATATGTGTATGGTGGCTGTGTGGAAGAGATTGATAGAAGTGAATGCTGATTATATAGATGGCCTATGCATTCCGTTATCATTAAAGTAATTAAATTTATCACAATTTGGTTGATGCTACTACTTTAATATTACTTTTTAATCAAGTTGTCTAATTTATGTTGAATTTCCATGTGTAATAAAAGACTTTTTGAAAAATTTTCAGACATGAACTGGACACCTTTAATCCTACTAAATCAATAGAAAACGATGACAACTAAATGCAGTCATAAAAAAAAAAAATTTCTTTTTCATCCGTAGTATCAATAAATAACCAAAACAGAAATGGGAAATGCACTATGCTTATTAAAACACACAACACGCTGTATATTTTTAACATTAGTATAAAAACAAACATTTAAAAATAATAAACTATTGTTAAAATAAAAAATTAACAGAGTATTTAATTTTTCATCTAACATAATACGTATTTCTGTCACCATGTCTTATTTTAATTAATGTTGTTATTTTTTATAACTATGCTTATTGAGGTATATATATATACTAATATAATTTAATTGTTTATTACATTCAATTTTTTTTTATTTTTGGATTTAAATCAATTAGGTAATTATTACTCTTTTTTTTGCCAGCTCAAACCTTTCTATTAGTATGTCTTTTTTTAGTGGCGTGTTAAGATGGAATGCTACTAAAACTACACAACTATACTCTGTGTCTCTACTCAACAAGAGAACATGCTGATTCTATTCATCCCCATGAGACTGGTTCTACTATGTCGGGATGCACAGATGAACTGATTTTTGTTGGGCTGTAGCATGTTTTCTTGCTGGATAAAGTAGTTTAAGATAAATAAACACTAATATTTGAGTAAAATTAATTAGTATGAAATCGCTGAAATAAATGAATACACCAATCATTACTTATCAAAAGGGTTAAAATATTTGAGCTTTATAAACTGTATTATTATGTTAGTACATTAGAAATAATTTTAAGTTAAGTAAACATCTAATGTCCAGTTATAGAATAATGATTAAATAGTAGGCACTTTATTAATTATTATTAAGAACCATATTTTACAACCTGACAAATTTATTACATCTTGATTACCCGATACCACTGAACTGAATACTCAATAAATATTTAGTTCAGTGCCTGAGATAAACCATGATCAAAACAAATAACACATTTAATCAAAAATAAATATAATATAGCATAACAAATAACAATTGTACGATAATCCTAAGGATTAACAATAATATTGAAAATTATAAAATTTAAAAATGTGACCTTATTATACACATTGTTAAGATTAAAAATATATTTTTACATTTAATGGCTGAAATTATGTATTTTTCTATTATGGGCATGTTTATTAATATTATTTATTTACAGCCCGATTTATTATTTGCACATTTTACTTAATATTACACATTTCTCATTCAACTTAACAGAAATATTAAAATATTTACAATATTTAGACAACGAAGAATAATATTCTAATTAAGAATATCACCATACTAAAAAAGTACATAGAATTTCTTTAAAATAAGTAATAACCTGTAAGATAAAAGGTAAATTATGTAATTAAAAAATATGATTTAGTGATGGGTCGTTCATAAACGAATCGTTCCAGAGGAACGAGTCCAGAGGAGGAACGAATCGGAACGACTCCACCTATTCGTTCCTTTTAGGTGCAATAGGTCCAACTTGCAATTGTTCCTTAGTCGTATCACTGTATCACTGAATTGAGTCTTATTTTGTGGTATACACACTACGCTCCTATCGTATATTCCCCATTATTACAACAATATTGTAACAGACTATGCTATTTTTTTTTTTATAGTGTACTACTACAGAGTACAGATACAATTATGCAATCATATTATTATTCTACATAAAATTTATTTCATACGTTCCGTCGCACACTCGCACGTCTGGGTGTCGTGCGTCGGCTGTACGGGTGTGTATGAAACATCTGAGCTGTACAATACGTAGTGCTGTTTATTATCTATTTATAGGAATGGGACTATAAAAATTTAAAAATAGCTTGATTAAAATCAATAATGAATAATTTTAATATAAAAGTTAAAGATAATCGAATCATTTACTTCGTGCTAGTGCTGGTAAACTGTGATTTTAAAATAATAGTGAAAATAGCAGTGACTGCTACTTATCGATATTCGATATTTTTATTTTAGAATCGCTATATTAAATAACTGCTACTTGTCAGTTGTCAGATATTGTTATTCTAAATAACTGTTACTTGTTAGGTATTGACGGTATTGTTATTCCAAGTAACTGCTACAGAAAAATAGTGACTGCTACTATATGACCCATATATTAAAATAATAAAATTATTATAGAAAATTCAAAATACGAAATAGTAGCAGTTACAATAGGTAGCAATAACAGAAAATATAGTTCCAATATTACCAACTATTTATACTAAAAAGTAAAAACGTGGCAGTCACTGTTATTTTCATCCTGGAGTAGCAGGTTGTGATTGCTACTTTAAAATCACTGGTGAAAAATCCCTGCTACTGCTATTTTATCTCATCACTAATATTTCACTTGTATGACGACACTCACGGCTTGCGAACTGTTTTACGTGTACTTCCAAATAGGGTTGCCAACTTTCAAATTGTCTGATGTAGGACAATTTTTTTTTAACATCAAATTTATACCATAGTTTCAGTGGCGTAGCCATGATTTTGAAATCGGTTGAGGGGAGGGAGCAATGTAAAAAATAAAAAGACCACTGCTACGGTCATTTTACTCATTTATATTGGTTGTGATAAAAATACGATAAAATTTTGTTGAAGTGATAACTACGTCTCCAGTCCAGTAGTCTCTTGTTGGGCGGAGGACAAATCAAACAAATGTAGAGGACAGTCCCGTCCAATGTAGGACGGTTGGCAACCCTACTTCCAAATGTGTACTACGGTAAATAAACACGTACACTTATTATAGTCAAGCGTTTTACTTATTATTGTAGTATTCGGCACATGCTGCGAAGTTGTGATATGTCTTCGGCGTTTACGCATGCACAAGGCGTTTCACTTATTATTTTTGAAAAATGACGCGTCTTCGTATACGCACGCACACTTACCTACATACTCCATGAACGGTTTTTTCTACATATTGAAACGTATTAAAATAACAGTCGTGAAATATCCTACGCGTTTACGCATACACAATGACAAGGCGTATTAATTATTATTTTCGAATATTAATGTGCCATCGTATACGCACCCCAGTTTATGTACGGTTCTTTCTAAACATTGAAGTGTATTAAAATAAAATTTTTTACATTCTTACAAATCAATAAAAAAATAATTAATGTGGACACTATCATTCCAATTATTTGTGACGGAGCTTGCCTGTTTAGGGCAATATCTTTTGTGTTATATGACACTCAAGATAAGGCCCAAGAAGTACGTAAAAAATAGTAACCTATGTGATAAATCATTGGGAAGATTATTCAATAATGTCACATGATAGTGATGGAAATAATTATTGTAGTTCTGCTGACTACTTTACTGATATGTTAAAATTTAATACTTATGGAGGTTTATGTGAGCTGGTGGCAGCCGGAAAATTATTTTTGGTATTTATTTAGGTGTACTTCATTGGTGAACTGTATGAAAAATTTGGTTTAGGAAGGAACCCCGTAAAGAGATTTCGTTTTAGTTCTATGCAAAACCTATCTAATGAGCATTTTGATGTTTATTTACCATATGAAGATGAATTGACTATATCTGTATCTGACGAGTTTGATAACGTACCCAGCTCTCAGAAGCATACTAAAAAACGACGGAAGAGATTTACAAATAATAGGGTAGAGTATACAGTTATTGGCACTTTAAGCAGATACTCATTTTTAATGAATCATGGAATACAAAATAATTATGATACAATAACTGAAAATAAATGTTTGAATTCCAAATATTCTTATCTTTACTTTACTTAAGAGGTAAAATTGATATAAATATTGTCATTTTCGTTTAAAATAGGTATTTTATCAGTTTTTACTAAAACTACAGTTATTGGCATGTAGTTTTTGTTATAGGCATCCGAGTACATAGTTATTGGCATCTACTGTAGTATTTGTGAAAAAATCAAAAATATGTACTTACCTATCTAAAAAATAAATTTATTTCAACTAGGTAAAATACAACTAATAAAAGAACAGAATATATAATAATAATAATAATAAATATATATAATTTTTTTCAATTGATTCTATAATAATTTATTAGTGTGAACGCAATTTCAAATCAAATAGGTACCTACTTTAAATTAATATTTTATTAGAACAATAATTGTATAATACATTTAAATATTATACAAAACTTAAGAAAAAAAACCCATTTTGCTTTTAGTCAATACCTACCTAAAACCATAAGTAACAATGTAGGTATAGAAATTAATAATAAATAAAAAAAAACAAAACAATCAGTCTTTAAATGAATTTTTATCATAATTTACAAACTTAATATTTTATAATTTTATAAAAAGTTAGGAATTTGATCAACATCAATAAATTTACTTTTAGATATAATTATAAAAAAAAATAATAAAAAGGTATAGAGATTAATAACAAAATTTAAAAAAAAAACAATCAATCTTTAAAATAATTTTAATTACAGTTAATAAACTTAATATTTTCCCTTTTTATAAAAAGACCTTTATTACCTTTAGGTCTTAGTTAATACATACAAATTTAAGATCAAAATAGGTATTATATGTACCTTACTTTAATTTAAGTCTTTTTGGCATATTTTACAAATGAATAAAATAGGTTCATTTTCACCCATGCCACAGAATTCATCTGTGGTTACACACTTCAAATGATACATATGTGAACAAAAGGCACAATCAACACCTTTCAACAACTCACTTAAATTTCTCCCATAACCAAAACAAAGTCCTACGGTTACATATGTGGTTGGAATATCATTATCTATTTCTTCAACAATATTAGGTGCTATATCATCACATAAACTTTCAGCCAACACACCACTAGTTACAGTTTCAGATGGTTTTTTCTTATACACAATATCTTTTTGAAATATATTTCTCACAACCTTTGATTTAGTAACAGTTTTTAATTTTTTATCATTGACCAAATTCGATTTAATCAATCTATTATGTATTCGGTTTTTTTTCTTATTTTCTTTTTCAAGCTCAATTTGTTTCTTTTTATCTTTTTTAGACTGGTTCATACTTTTCCAAATTTTAGATGATACAAAATATGGTACTCTTTCAATATTATGTTTACCTTTCCTTTCTGGAGTAACTGGCCACACAAGACATGATTCTAAAGGAGAAATTTGAAAAGTTTTTCCATTTAAATGTCTGGGTGTAACTACATTCTTCTCTATACAAATTTCAATTTTATCCTGTTTTCTTGTATTTTCTATTTCATTATAAATAAAATCTACACACACATCTATTTTGTTTTGCTCTATTGCATCTTGAAAAACTTCTCTACTACTATCAAAAAAACTGTCATCAATTATAGTTACTTCATTTTGGTCTTCTATAAAATCTAATAAATTCTGCTCACCAGCCTCTGAAATACACTTCACACCACTATTTAACATATTTTTATCATTAGATTTAAGTAATTGATACAATTTATATAATGCATGAAATTCTTCACTAATAACATTAGATTTAACAATATCATTAAAATTTTCAAACTTTTTAATACATTCAGGACTTACAGTATTACAAAATTGTTCAAGA
>JACXSJ010004258.1:0-14775 GCA_014851325.1 Pentalonia nigronervosa
ATTTATCGATCCGCTCAGAATCTAAAAGAAGTTGGTATTGCCGCAGGACACTCTTTAAGTGGTACAAAAAGTCTAAGTGTTTGAAAATAAAATCATTAAGTGTACTTGAAAATTCTAAAAATGAGGATTTGAATAAATTAATTATCAAAAGAAAAATGGGGGTGTGCATGCTTGGTGAATCATCTTGTATATAAATATAACGTCAATTCTATATTAAAGCTATATCCGACCGGAGTAATGTTCTCGAATAATTCAGGATTTTCTTTTTGTCCAAAACGCATAAACCTACTCACAACATTCGATGAACATTTCATGTATTTATGATCATTATTTTTTTGTTTCATCAAAAATAAAAATAAATTTTGTCAACATTTTGCTTAGCAAAAATAATTCCGCTTTTCCTTAATTTTTTTATTGTTTTCCCGACACGTTTAAAAATTATTAAGAAATTTTTACGTTTGACCTTCCCTCCTTCTACGTACCAACTAGATTCACTTTCTTATGAGAAAAGACGCCGAGGAAGAAAATTATAACACTTTTACTGCCTTAAAACATGATGACAGGCACAAAAAAAAAAACACAAACAACATTGTAAAATCAATACATTTATCGCTTCGCTCAGAATCTAAAATGAAAGATATATTTGCATAAGTCAATTTTTTTTTAAAATTATATTAACTATACAGTTTTTTTTATATATCATTTTCAGTTTTATTCTTTTCTCGTGTTCTATTTTCCCTTGTTCTTTTTTTCTATTTTTTTTCCGGGTTTCCAAGAAAATACCATCATTATCATCGTCGGTTGTAGTGGATCAATATAATTCAAGATTAAACTGATCATAACAAATATAATATATGAATTTACGATTGACTTTTCCTTTGCAGGCGTCATTACTTAATTAAATAATATTATTAAACAAGTATTATTATTTTTAATAAGTCATTATTGACTTTAAAAAAAGTTTTGTTTGCCGCATCAAACTATTGGTAATTGTTAATTTTTTTTTTACTTAATAGTCGATTCAAACTCAAATGAAAATCGAAATAATATATCAAAAACGCTATTTCTAACAGACTAAAACTGTTTTAATCACAAAATACTGATGAAAAATGAAACATATTAATACCGACTTTAGGTACGAATAATATATATATATATTATAATATTATAATAATGTTCGTCATATACGCACACGTAACATTCGTTTTTGACGGATTAAAAAGTCTTTCCAACATACAAAAAATGTAAAAATTAATATACCTATAACAATAGCTAGAACGACAAAGAACCTCGTATACGGTGTTAAATGCATATACAGCATATTTATTATGTGTACGTCAGTTTTCGATTATGGCGTGTTATCGTCTTTTTATTATTTTTTTGTAATATTTTTTTTTTTTATCAATAACTGAAACACTTCAGTATTTCGGGACACCTGTTTCCAGATATCGTTCCCACAAGATCGTTGTTGATACTGTTTCGAAGGTATTAATATCGTAAAAAGTACATTCTATGTTACTACCTATGTTATGTAATATACACAAGACGGTTCATTTAACTGTAAAAAATTCACAATTTCGTTAACTATTTTATTTTTAACATTTTTCTTTTTTTTTTTGTCAAAATTTGAATGATGTACTCAATACTAGTGTTTTAAATGGTATGTAGATATACTTATTTTTGTCACCTTTGTGCATAACGTTGAAATCACGATTGACTTTAATTAATAAATGGTAATATCTACATTTTTAATTTTAAAAACTAGATTTGAATAATTTTAAAAACATTTTGAGAACAATAATACAGTTCTTCAATGATTGTACGATCGTTTTTATTTTATAATTATTATTAATGAGCATTTAAAGCTCGGACGAGCGTAGTCACTAGTGGGACAGTAATGGTGCACCATCACCGTTTTGCAGGATAATTTTTGCTAACTTACATTTTATCCAAAATATAAATTATAATTATTTATTTCTAAAAAAAAAAAAAACTAATCGTTTAATATTCAATATATTTACACGAACTTGTTGATTGTTAAAAGAATCGCTCTGTAAATGCACATGTGCTAGTTTTGTAGTTATAGGTTATATGTAAACAAAATTTTAAAGTGTACGCCACCACTATACGCTTTGCGACATACATATTTCTATCGTTTTTAATTTTTATATTATTTAATTAGATTCAAATTCGTGTAAACATCGTATAACGAAAAACACAATGCTTTATAATATAAATCTGATGCACGTGTATTTTATATTATTTTATTATATAGCGTATACGATGTACCACCTATGTTGTAATATAGTATAATATTATATTATTTTACCTACCACATTTCACATTTTATTTGTATTTATTAAAAATAGCGAACAATGTACAATGTAACTTGCAATATCATGCGTCTACCCTTTAGTAGGTGCATATTATGTATATACAAATACAATATACATATTACATATGAATGCACGCAGGAAACAATTCGATTATACTATAGAAGTTCTAAGGTATAAAAGAAATTCTACTATTACACCATCTTCTTAGGTATAAAATCATAAATGAGACTGTATAGTTGTTTGTTATAATAAAAATCGTCTAAATTGAAAATGCGTGTATATCTATATATACTCGACGTATGTATATATATATATTCTCGACGAGAAAGATGTCTGTGACGTTCCGACATAGAGATATATTTATTAAAAAAAGTTCAACATATCACATTGTAACGTGAACGAGAGCAACTTATTGACTCGATGAATAATATAATATTACGTAGATACGTTTTTAAAAATAAAATAAAAACTTTGATTTGATAATATTTTAATCTGGTAAACGTAAGTACGTAAATATGGTACGTAAGTACCCATTATCGGTATATGAAAATAATGCCATTATCGTCGATATATTACCTATTTTACGTATAAACTTTATAATACGACAGAAGCGGGTACAAAAATACAGTTATAAATTTAAAATTATTGTCCATTTCATAAAATTTATTAAGCCAAAGAGTATAGATAATCACACGATGTGTATAAGTTTAATAATTACGCGAATGCATGTTCTATTGTTATTTGTTTTATATTGGTAATATAATTATTATTACAACCATTGCACACTTATACTTAATTTACCATACTGCACATGAGCGAAATTTTATCCACTTATAATAATAATAATAATAATTGTTATTGATAACGAAGCTATCATGTTTAATTAAAATATTTATTTACAAATAAAATACGAATGTGTACTGATGTTTTACTTGTATAATATTTGGAATGGAACGGAAACCAAATATTTATTTGATATGATTAAATTCTGAATATTTCAATAATATTGATATACGGTATTATAGTAGGTATTAACTATCAACTGCGAATTCTATAATATGATTTGTTTCAGATGTTTGAATATTGTTTTCGGATAAAAATTAATGTTATATTCATTCAATAAAAAAGACTCGAACCAAGTACCTTGTAGATATCTAAATATTGATGAATATTTTTCCATTTCAAACAGTATAATTTAGTTACATTTAGATACCTACAGAGTGTCCTGTGAGGATTTACCCATTGCGATATCTCCTGAAATAATCAAGATATCATAATTCTGTTTTTTTTATAAGACTCACTGGGATAAAGACTACAATTTTTTTTCATATTTTCATTAAATCGAATGCTTTGATAAAAAATTTAAAAAATAATTTTTTTATTTAATTATTTTCAAAAAAATTGAAGATATGTAGCCATTTTGTAGAGTTTATTTATTTAAAAATGTTGACGTTTCAACATTTTATTTTCAATAATCTCATAATTTTTAATATTTTTTTTTTGTTTCGAGAAAAATTGTGTGCCTATTTTTTAATACCATAGTCCATAAATTAATGTTTTGATATTATTATCTTATCTCGTTTCCTGGTAAGACTTATTTAACCATTAATATTTGTTGATCTACAAAATATAGTTTTTGAAACTAAAACAATTATTAAAAATTACGAATCTTATGAAATTAAAATGCTGAAATGCCAATATTTTTAGAAAAATAAACTCTACAAAATGGTTAATTATTTTCAATTTTTTTTGAAAATAATTAAATAAAAGTTATTTTTAAAATTTATAACTTACTTTTTTGCCAAAATATTAAATTTAGTAAAAATATATAAAAATATATTTGTATTCCTTGTCCCTGTGAGTCTTATAAATAAAAACAATATCTTATGATATCTCTATTATTTCAGGATGTATCGCAATGGGTAAATCCTCACGGGACATGATGTACATTGACTTTGTAAAATGTAAATAATGATTAACAATACTATGTTCATCATAATTTATTATGTTTGTATACTGTTGGTTTGTAATTATTGCACTGTAATCATTATTAAGTAATGCAATGTTTGTATACTCAAAACTTATGTCGAATGAAAACATCATTATAAGAATGTATATTTTTATTATTTATAATAATTTATAAGTTATAACACATATTGAATTTTGTATACACTGCGACTGTTACAGGATTAAAAGCAGTGTTATAAAATATATATTTTGTATTCATATTTAATTATTTTATTTTTATACGTCCACAGTCATAAATATCTATAATCACGAAATAATGTCAAGAACCATCGAGTGTACTCATTTATAAGTTTCGTAATATTTTTCACGATATAATTAAAAACATTTTGTAGTTTTGGCGAACTACTCGTATTTTATTCATCTGTTGTAAAATTGTGTGTGAAAAAATAATCATAAACATCTATCGATTACAAAAGGGTCTAATAATTGTGCACATCGATCGGAAGACCTTCAGCCTGCTTATATCTCAAAGTGGAATCGAAATCGTCACATTTTATTTTGTCCACAAAATGTTAAGCTGTCCTGCGAAATAATATATAAATTATCCACTAAAAACTTAATGACTTCCTTAAAACGCACACAAATTTAAAAATTAATTTAAACAAATTTCAGATGTTTATCTTATTAATGCGTTTCAATTTTAATATAATCATTGGAAAATTTGTGATAGTCAATGGCCAAGAATTACCTTAATAATAATAAAAATGTCTATATATATTACTATAGTTAGTTGTTGATCAGAATATTACTGTAACTCTTAATATATTATTATTATTATAGTACGAATAAACTATAATATGGTTTGTATTAATGCTCCGTTTTTATTTATTACTTATACACAATTCGATACCTACAAATAAACTTATTTTTATGTTAAACTCCAAAGAAAAAAAAAATTGCAAAGATATTATTTCATTTTATGTAAAAAATATAGATGATTAAATTTAAGAATTTCACTGTTGATACAAGGAGAGAGAAAAATAAATAATAAGATTTTTGAAATCTCCCAAGAATTTGATGACGGAGAGAGATCCAGGGGGAAATATTTAGATTATGACATGATACAGCACTAGAGTAGTTGGTTGGCTGGATGGCTTGTTGAATATATCTTTTGGATTTTAATGTGGGATTTACATTCATATTATGAAACGGTTATTAATTAGTGTACCTATTTAAATAATAAATATACACACCTACAAAAATATTAGAAACCTGGACGTTTTGCAAATATTATCTGCGAACTTCTAACAGAAATGTTGAACGTGGTTTTTATTCGTCTTTTATGTAGGTATAAAATTATATTTATCGTTCAACACAAACAATAATAACCACCAATCCCCCTCCCCTCCACAACGTTGAAATTTAATCAAATATCCACTAACGGTTATTGCTTGTACGGTCCGTCCATAGTAAAGGTATACTCTGTGCGTATCTACAAGCAAACCCAAACATTGTATTATATACATTTACTATTTACGTTCAAGAATAAAGCGTTGTATGTACACGTATATAAAGTCTTCTGAAAAGCGTGTATAAAAACTATATTCATTTATATATAATACAATATTATATAGAATAATCGAGTCTTTCATAAGACAACTATGACGCACGCACCGTATTTGTGTATTCCCGGACATAAAAAATACTTAATAAAAAAAAATGAGAAAAACCAGCCTCGGGGGTATAATATACGATGCGAATGCCTTTACATTCTGAGTACGTACTGCAGCACGCCGATGCAGCATGCGTCCATATATTATATTTGGAACAATAAGTATCCCATAAAAACACATTAGAATAACATTTCAAAGGAAATGCATTTTTATTATCAACTGTAGTTTCCAGCGTCACTTTAATATGTTCGATGAATAAATCTATATATTATAATATACATATTCCTTCAAATATAAATAATCGATTAATATTATTTGCCAAAACGAGATAATATGAACGTTCATTTGAATCAATGAGTTTTTCAACATGACTAAAATTCTGAGCGGAGTGATGAATGTATTGATTTTATAGTGTTGTGTATTTTTTTTTATTTTTTATGTCTGTTATCACATTTTGAGCTAGTAAAGTGCTTCGAATTTTTTTTATCAGCATCTTTTCTACTAGGATCGTGAATCTAGTTTTTACTTTGAGGAGGTCAAAAGAAGAAATTCCTAATAACTTTTAAACGCATCGGGAAAAACAAACAAACAAACAAAAAAAAAAAAATACGGGAAAACGGGGATTTTTACGCAAAGCCAATTTTTGACAAAATTGATTTTGTTTTTTGGTGTAACACAAAAATTAATAACCATGTATGCAATTATCATTAAATGTTTATATTTCTATTTTCTATATACTATATAATTTTCAATATATTTTGACATTTTTGAACTATTTATACGTTTAAGAAATTTTCTGCTTATTTATTTTTTATTAATGTCGATAAAAATTTTTTGGTTGGTCCAAATACCTCAAATTTTAATGCAAGGTTTCTCATAACTTATTGTTAGTGAAAACCAAAAAAAAAGTTAAGCGTAAATTTGCAACAGTTTTTTTTATAAGTGTCTAAAGTTGGATTTTCATCAAAATCATGAAAATTTGGATTTATTTAAATTTAGAAATTTATAAAAAATTTTCTTTTTAAACCTAAGTTTAAAAATTTAACTCAAAATTCACATACATTTGTTTATCATTCATAAAAAAAAAAGTTTTTTGGAGAGTCAAATTAATTTTTTATGAGCGTTTTAAATTAGATTTAATTAAAATTTTAAAAACATTTAAAAAAAAAAAAATTAAATTAAATAAAATTTTGGATATTCACCCGTAAACTACTGATTTCTCCGAAACGATTTTCTTATTTGGTTGCTATTCAAAAACAAATAACCGTAGATATGTACTTGAAATTTTCACAGAATATTAAGACTATCTTTTTTTTTTATCAATATTAAATTTTAAAAATATATTGACTGTTTTGAAACTAATTGTAAACATAAGAAATTTTGGTCAAAACACTTGGAAAATTTGATACAAGGTTTATCATAAGTTATTTTAATAGTAGTTTAAAAATATTAAAAATATATTGGCATGTTTTTTTTTTAAAGCACTTTAAATTTAAATATTGATAAAATTCATTAATATATTGAATATAAGCAAAAACTTTTGCTCTTAAAAATGTATAAAATGTTCAATTTTTATAGCTTATGATTGAAAATTCAAAACAAGATTTTTCATTAGTAGTTTATATTGTAACCAAAAATTTTAAATATATATATTTTCATTATTCTATTTTATAGAAATTTTATGTTAAAATTTGGCATAAGAAATTTTGTTAGTTTTTTTTCTATAAATATCTATTAAAAATTTTGAAAAGCTTCAAAATTTAATAGAAAAGTTTTTATGAGTTGTTTTAATAGCAGTTAAAAAATGTTAAAGATACTATATTTTTTAAATGCATTTAAAGTTTAAATTTTGACAAAATTCATGAAAATCTCGAAAATTTTCAAACAATTAGTAATATAATATGACATGATCAATAGCAACCATTTCAACAAACAAAAAAAATATTATTTTTCTATGAGCTGAAAAAAATGCACGTGTAAATTACCTATTTAGTGATTGAACAAATAAGTCATAAACACTCCCTCTCCCCCCCCCCCCCTGAGTCACGAGGAATCTATTGATATAATTTTTATTGGAAACAATCCAGTAGTTTTTGAATTTATTAACTTAATTTATAAATCAAAATCCATTTATATATAACATATACGTTTATTATTGTAATCAATATCAATATTTGCTACTTCGCCCGTGAAAAAATGAACATATATAAAATATAGTGCTATATTTTGATTTTAGTGTTCACGGGTAAATCGGTGTCGGTGTACTCCGCTTTGTAAACTAATTCGTTCGAGATGAATAATTTGCCTGTGGTAGATCTAATATAAAGCACTTTGTATATTTTAAAACTACTTTTTAAACCGTTTTGATCTCTTTGGATGTATAAGCTACAAACATACTTTTAACATTCATATTCGTTTCAGTATAAAATTTGTTTATACGAGACCGTAAAGACGATGATTTGGTGCATACTTGTACCTCATCTGCCCGGGTAACTAATGACAACCATTTATTATATACAAAAAATATACTTATTTCAACTAATTATTTCTACTATTTACTATTATAATTTGTAAGTTGTAACCAATCGGCAACCATTTATAAACAAAAATTATTTTCCGGTGTCCTTCATGAATCTCAAAATCCTTATGTGAGCACTTCTTTAAAATGTGAATTTCGGAAAATCCTTTATTAGTGCACCCCTATCGTACAAAAATAAACTATGAAATGTTCAGGTCTCCTGCTAGCATAGTTTGGGCTATACGTTGATCAATCAGTCTGAACACGTTCGATTATATATATATATAAATGACTCCCGTGCACTTTGTTGCCCGTAAAAAATTTCAATTAAATTACAAATTGAACAATGTTTGACGTTGTTATTTGATATTCGGTAGAAGTACTTAATGGTTCAAAACAAAAAAAAAAAAATTGAGAAAAATAGAAGTCTTAACTTTAAATTGGTGGATAGTAATAAGTAACTTTATTTTTTTTTAAGGGTAACCAATTGTTAGCAGAAATAAACAAATACGTGATGGTTATGATTTTAATAGCTATTTAGTCTAATTCGATTAGATGTGTATGAAAATCCATTAATATTTAACATTTCTCGTTTGTTACGAATAGACCTAACAGTCTTTAAAATATTTTTTTAGATTATATTATATCAATATTAGCCCTATATTATCCCTGAAAGTTTAGCCATCCGAGTCAATTCAACTTTTTGAAATTTGTATGACACCAATAGTCTGTACTCTAACAGTAAGTTGTAAGTATGTACCTATTTGTATGAGTTAATCAAAAACTTGTAAATTGAATTATTAAAAGTTTCCAAATTGGAGAGATTTTGCAGGATAAATGTGATATTATACTACAAAACGTCTGAACTCCATTATTTTTTTTTAAATAATTCACACAACTGCTCACAGTCACAATCATCCCATTCATAAAATGCTACATAATCTAGCAAACTATAGAAATAATATTATCTTAATATATTCAACTTTAATTTGGTTCTAAAATTCTGTTTTTCTATTCGTATTTTATTTAATTCATATTTCTAAATCTATCTATTACACTTATTACTTCTAAATTTGGTTTATAATTTTTATGTATACCTTGTTGAAATATTTTATTGTTTTTATTTTTAATAGATTTAAGTCTAACAAATGTAATAACTATACAATAATTGTTATTGGGTTCATTCCCGATTAAATAAATAGTTGTGGTGGTTAATTTTTTTTTTTTTTAAACTTCATTTTATATAATTAACATTTAACACAATAAAAACTTATCTTGCAGACCAACTATTATTTTAAGTTCACTTTATTCATAAAGTTATTATTGCACAATACAGTAAATTGTTATAGAATAAACATCTTAAAATCATCACTTGCTTCGACAATAATCTTCTATTGTGAAATTTTAAGAATTTTAAATTTAATATTATACATACGAATTATTTTATGATAAATAAAAGAAATATTGTTAGAATGTTAATTAAGGTTTTTAAGATATTTTAAATATAGTTAGAACATGATGAGTATTGGAATTTGAAATCATTATTTTTAAGTCCTTTATGTTATTAAGTTAATCATGTCATAATTTGTGAAATAATATCATATAATATATCTACCTATATTTCATTGTATTTTAAACATAATACGCTTAAGAGTTTCAGATTTTTCGAATACTTAATTGGGACATTTTTTCTTTACGTTTAGTGCTTAGATAAGATCAAATTGCTAAAAAAATATTAGTAACATAAAGATGTTCATTATTTTTTGGAAGTAATATATTTTGCTGAAATTCAATCTTCAAACGCTGAAAAAATTTATTTTAAACGATTTGCGAGGTTTTTGAACCATGATGGAAGTACTTAATTGAGAACAAAGTTGTGTTAAAATCAATGAACTTCGGAGCTGCCTCAAACATAAAACTCTATAATAAAAAATTAAAATGTAAAATTAATTATTTAATACGGCTAATATATTATATTAAAAACAGAGATATGATAATCTTATATACACAAAGTAGTACCTATTATAATTATTAAATTTGCATTGTTATACGAGTATTATGTTTACCAGTGATATCTAATTACAATACTCGATATTCTTGTTAATCAATAAGTATAAAGACTGAGCATATTGTTTTGTTATACTACGATAATTTTGTTTAATAACCGAGTTAATAATTTATAAATATATTGATTTATTTCAAATACTTCAAATGCATTATACCTACTTATTAATTAGTTATGGATTTACAACTGCTTAAAACTAAAATAATCTGACTGTTGACACAGGCAATGGAAGTTTTTATTTTTCTTTATGGTGTATTTTGTTAAACAAACTACATTGTTTGAAAACTATATTAGTGTAGTTTATAATCTAAAAAAATGTATCGTTATATTTGTCAGTAATTTCTAATAAACAACAATTTACTAATATTATGTTTTTACATTTATCTCGAAATTATAATAAATAAACGGAAACAGTATTTAAGTATTTTTATTGTCTTAATTGTCAAATCTACAAAAACAAAACACAAATGTAATACTTATCAAATATAATATAACGTAAATGTAACCACTCTAAATCGCAAAATTATAACGTAGTAACACATTTAGGTGATGGTATAATACTTATGAAATAGAAACAACAGACTACAGTTTGATACTCGATAATCATTCATTAATTCAATTATTTATAACATTCGTTATTTATTTCTTATACTCAATCCTAACAAGGTCTTTAATAATAATTAAACTATGAATATTTCTGAAAATGTATAACTCGCAGGATATAGTTTCGTTCTAGGACGATTGCGTTTATATGTCTACTAATATCCGTGTAATTATTATTATAATATTTCGTATCTATAATAATATAATGATACGTGGGTCGGCCGAAAACAATTAATTACTACACGTACGTTGTTATAACATACATATAATATACATATTTCAATATTTGTGTAATACATGTGTGCATGTCAACAGCGTTTCGCCGGAGTTACATCAATTAGGGTTGTCGGCAGCGTCAAAGTGATCCTACCTACGCGAAGAGATTAACAGCTTCGACTGATTGGCATTAGAATAAGACCGACCGTTTATAATATTATTATATATATATCAGTACATTTATACCGTGTGATTATTTTAACGCAAGGCACTTGGTATTTCAAAAAAACTGTGAATATTTTTCAAAATATCTTTTTTGCATGTAATGAAGTATTTTTGGAGTAGTTGGATGTAAAAATAATAAAAATCGAATTTAGAGCACAAGTATAGGTAGTTTATTAAAATTAAATGTTTGAACATCAAATACTAAGAAAAATATTATTGTGCTTTGGAACATATTATTAACATATTCCGTTAAAAAAAGTGAAAACAAAAAAAAAACAATGATAAAAAATAGTAAAAATGTTAATTTTTCTTTGAAGATTTTTTTTATAATAATTTACTTATTTAAAAAAAAAATTTCAAAAATTTAATAATTTAAAAATAATGACTTACGTTAAAAGTATCATATTGTATAATATGTCATTGTAAATATATTTTGTGCATATAAACATATAGAGAACTTTATTAAATATTTTTAGATTCTGAGCGGTGTGAGGAATATATTGATTTTACAATGAAGTGTATTTTTTTCTTCTTTTTTTTGTGTCTATCATCACGTTTTAGGGCAGTAAAAAGGCCCCGATTTTCTTCATCAGCATCTTTTCCGGTAGAAAAGTGAATGTAGTTGGTATTTAGGAGGGTCAAAAGTAAAAAAATTTCAATAATTTTCAAACACGTCGGGTAAAACAACAAAAAAATTAAGGGAAAAACAGAAAGTTTTACGCTAAGCCAATTTTTGACAAAATCGATTTTGTTTTTTTCTGTTAGACCAAAAATAATAACATTAGATATTTAAAATTTTCATAAAATGTTATATAAGCAATTTTTATACAGAATAAAATTTTCAATATATATTGACTTTTTTTGAGTTATTTATGGATACAATCAATTTTCTGGTTTTTTTTTTATTGTTGATAAAAATTTTTTTAATCGGTTAAAAAAATTGAAAATTTAATGCAAGGTTCTTCATAACTTGTTGTGAGTGATAAATTAGAAAAAGAGTTGAGCGTAAGTCTCCAATAGTTTTTTTATAAGCGTTAATAAGTTAAAATTTTGAAAAAATACCTAAAATTCATGAAAATTTGCAGTTTTTTTTGATTAGGAAATTCATAAAAATTTTCTATTCAAATCTAAGATTTAAAAATTACATACAAGATTTTTTATAAGTTTTTTTACTTTTCTAAAAAAAAATTACCGGAAAGTTTAATTAATTTTTAATGAGCGTTTGAAATTGGGCATTGTATATTCGCCCGTTTTCTCTGAGAGCAATTTTCTTATTTTAATGTAATTCAAAAAAGAATAACCATAGATATTTAAAATTTTCACCAAATGTTTAGATTATTATTTTCTATACACCAAAACATTTTAAAAATATTTTGAAAATTTTTGAACTAACTGTAGGCCTTAGAAATTTTCGATTTATTAAAATTTTTTTCAATAACTATCTATTTTAATAATAAAATAGATACTTGCTTTTATAAAAAAAAATTACTAAGCCCAATGAACAATAAAACAATAAAAAGTAATAGTACGGTAAAGTTATCAATAAATATTAAATATTATTATTTAAAAATCAATTACATAATTTAGCATTTTATATGCATTATTTATCTCAAAAAAATAATATCAAATTATTCAAAATATAAACTATAATGTTACATCCTGACTAAGTATTTATTACAGGTGTTACAATAAGATCCAAATATATAGCTGCAAATTGAATGATGGATCATAATTATTACAAAAAAATAAATATACCATGTAAATGTATAAATTCCGGTGGGCTCAAGTAAAACACTAAAATCATATCGCATTATAATATGCAATATGTATATACAGTCATATTACATAATGATATGATGTCCTGCACAGCTCGCACCAAAAATAAAGACCGATAAATTTCCACATTAAAAAAAAATAAACACAAATGTGTCTAACAAGCCTATTTTATATCGACTGCTAACGAGGGACAACGCGGCTACTACGAATGTCGGTGAATCATTTTGCATACGGGCATTTACAACGAAATAATCTATGAAATATGATTTTTCCCCCAACCCCGGAAAACAGATATGATAGTTGCCCTTATTTTATCTCTCCCTCCCCCCCTCTCTCTCTCTCTCTCTCTCTCTCTCTCTCTCTCTCTCTCTCTCTCTCTCTCTCTCTCTCTCATACACACACACACACACACACACACTGTACAGTATATTACATTGTAGAATATTTTATATTGCAATGGAGCCCTTGAGATTTTATACGTTTTGTATGTATACAGGGTGATTCACCAAGCATCCTAACCTCTATTTTTTCTTTTAATAGTGCATTCTTTTTTCAGTAAAACGTTCAGCAGCTGATTTTCTTAAAAATGACAATTTATCTAAATCAATATTTGAACGAGTAGTTTTTGAGTTTTGAAAACGTATATATGCCAATGACAATAGTAAGATAGTCCTTAAAAAGGTTGGCAAGTGGGTACCGTTTTGCTGTAAAGTAGGTACCGAAGGACCACTTTCATGGATGTGTTAAATTTGAATTCAATGATATAAAATCATTATACACGAAAACTGATTCTAAGCAAAGACGGCCTGTAAGCCTACACAACTAAGTGTATTTTAAGATATTATTACTATTAAAATAATTCATTTTACTATTAACAATACAGTAGGTTGAATTAGTTTTTGCGGAAAACATTACATTTGAAAATTTAATTGAGTGTATAAGATATAATAATATACTTTGAAAGTTTCAAACACCCACGAAAAATATTTTTAAATTACAACGAAATAAATAACATCGTTATTCTTCATTTAAATATTTAGTTTCGTCTAAATTTGAACATAAAATGTCTAAGAAAAATATTTTTTTTTTATATATTTTTTTTGATTCTTTGATTACATTATTAAATACTTACAAAAAACTTTATTTTAAATTTTAAATTTTTAATTATTAAAACTGAACATTTTTTAAATTTTTAATTACAAAACAATTTGCAAATGTTCGATGATGAATTTTGGTTAAAATTTGAAATTTAAATGATTATAAAAAAAATTGTATATGTGTATTTTTATTATTTTTAATCTACTATTTCAATACTTTGAGAAATCTTATATTAAATTTTCAAGAAATTTGATACAAAAGAATTTTTTTTATCGATAATCAAAGATAAAAAATTTG
>JACXSJ010004259.1:0-14750 GCA_014851325.1 Pentalonia nigronervosa
TTCATCAAACGAAAAAGCCTATCCGAACCGGTTTTATAATAATCTAATTTAAGAAAAGCCAACATCGTCGGCCGTCGTGAATAATATTATTTTTTCGATTATAAATATCGCTATGCAATCTATCGGATTTTTGCTTTACTATTATTCGTGTTTCTAAATAAACAGCCGTATGGCTTATCTGTATATTATAAAATCAATGATATAACTAACATAAACATAATATTGAAGTCGAGTTTAAAAATAAACCGCCGTCCCCTTGAATATCAGTATTTCTCTATCGACAATGAATAGTGAATACTATATTACAGTGGTTCCCAACCGGTGGGGGGGAATTCCCCCCTAGGGGAATGGTATTGCTTGGGGGGGAATTTAGTGATGACGAAATAACAAGATATATTTTATTTATAAAATTGAAAACAATAAATTAGTTTTTGGACGGTCACCTATTGATAACAATTTTACGAGTATTTTATAATGATTGACCTATGCAGGTAATGTAATATTAAAAGGTACAACATTATTATAATATAATCTAATCATTCTAATCTAATATTTATTCTTATTTCTTTTATTTTTAGAATTATGAAAAAATATATGTCATTAGTTAATAAAAAATAATTATTTCGTATCATTAAAACAAAAAAAAGGTCTTTTTAATTCTAATATAAGGGGGCATGGGCTTTTTGAAAATTTACAAAGGGTGCGTAGAATAAAAAAGGTTGGGAACCACTGCTATAGTAAAATATACACAACTCGTATCGAACATATTAATATAACCATAATATAATATTACCCACATGCATTTGTTTTTATTATTCTTGAAATCTTAATCATTTACTATTTTGTATTACATAATATGTACATAATAATAATATTACAATACATGTGCCAATGCCACATAATAATATACTCGTACATTATGGTACAAAAATAATATACGAATTTATAACGTTATATACATTTTATATTATTAATTATTAAATAATATATTATAAATAAGACATCGTATACTTCTACATAATATTATTACTAAATTTTAATAAAAATGTCTAGTTTATTTTGTATTTTAACATAAAACAATTATTTTTAAATATTAAATTAAATATTTAAATTATTTGAAAATTTTGATGATATATTATAGGAGTCGCAAAATTATACCTTTGCGACCCTGACATATAATTAGGGGTCGCAAGTGCAACCCCTTGCTACCCCCAAATTACGCCACTGATATATATATATATATACACACACACACACACACATATATATATATATATATGGTATAACAGAAAGAACTAAATAATGAAATAACTTTTGTTCTAATCAACATTTTAACATTTTATTTTGTTCTATAAAATGTATAGACACTTGAGCTATATTTAAAGTATTCAAATATTTATTTTTATTTTTTAAAACTGAAAATAAAAAATTTTGAATTTGTTTTAAATGTTTTTAGAAAAATTAAATATAGCCAATTGTTTATTTTATACATTTTTTTTAAATATTAATATTTTGTTGATTAAATTATTTTGAACCGTAATAATTTTTTATTAAATATTATTTTTGAGAATTTTTAGACAAGTAAATTCGTTAGTTCTTTCTGTTACACTCTATATATGTAAAAAAATGTTCATTAAATTATATAGCAGGTTTATTTAATGACAAAAAAACTTTAAAAGAATCTTAGAAGTGATAAAAACAATGTTAAATAGTGAATTAAATATTAGGATAATTAAGATAATGAAAATATTGTAAAAAAAGTTTCATATTTTAAAAAGTGTATGTTTTAGTTTAACAAAAATCATGATTAAGATGATATAGATGGAGGCGCACATGTATCGCACCTCTTTATATTTGATTGATAAAATGTATAAATATTTATTTATTTGTATATACATTATCATGTATAGCTAAAAAACCTTCACAAAATGATGCAATGCCTACATAAAAAAGTGCTCTACCAGCTGCATATCACATATTACCTTGTTACTTTTTTATAATAACAATAATTGTGCCATTACATGATTTAACTATTTAATAAATCAATTAAATACAAAGAAAACTATAAGGTTTTTAAACAAAAAATTGATTAGATACCTGAAGTTTTTGGATCTAATGTTCCAGAATGACCAGTTTTTTCAAATTTTAATATTCGCTTAATCTAAACAACTACCTCATGAGAACTTGGATTGGATGGTTTGTCCAAATTAATATAACCAGCTTTAACATATTTTCTAATTTCTCTTTGCGGGGGATTTGATCCAAATGGCAATGGAGTGTAATGATTTGTCCGCACATTCATATTATCAAAATCCTATAAAAAAAAATAATAAATGATGTTAAAAAGTGATTGCTCAAATAATATTCGAACGGTTTACCGTATAAAACCAAAATTAACCTGTCTCTAAACGTATAAAAATGTATTCTACTACATAAAATCAAACGCTACTAGTTTTACCGTACCACCAAAAAATCGGAAATATAATGTATAAAATAAAAAAATCATAATCTGAATCAATAATAATTTTAAACTGTTTGGAAAAATCAATATCCTCTTAATATATGGGCATAAAAAAGTTTTATTAAATATTAATATTAATTTGCGTTGTAATTTTTCGACTTGTGTACAATAGTAACCAGTGGCGTATTTATATGCATGCACTATAGGCCCGTACCTACAGGTGCAATTTTTTCAAAGAATTTTTTTTTTTTTTAATTTGATAGTATTGCATATTAGTGAGTGCATATTAGGTGAGACTTATTATACTCGTTTTCTATTATTGTAAAATACTCTAATAGCTACAACAGCCAACAAGATTATTTTTAATTTTTGAAAACAATGGCATTGGTTATAAATAAAATTCGAATTTATTTATTTAAGTTTTTTATCGCCGTCTATCGGCCGACCGCGGCCGTCGAAAAATTGGCCAGTGAGCTATCTATAGTACATATTTATTACAAATGACAATAATTATAACATGATCTAATAATATCAACACTCGGCGCGGTGGTTCTACGAATATTTTGTTGACGGATCTTTTATCTTATTACTTGAGAAATGAATAAGTGATAATTATGATTTAGTCCATACATTCTGGCCGTACTGTAAGGTGCCGACTGCGTACCGCTGTAGCTGTGCCGTCGTTTTTTTCGTAAATATTATATTTATTTTGTGAATATTAGTACGAATAGAAAACGGCTAAGTGGTGACTAATACAAAAATATTGCCAAATTAAAAAGTGGAAAGCTACAAAATGTTTTAAATAAAACACAAAAATTGATTGATTTTTTTAAAAATTCAACTTCTACTTTTGGTGGTTGTAGTAGTAACAGCAACACTATGGATATTGATATGAAGAAACTGATGCTCAAGTTAGTGACAGTAAAACAACAATTAGTGTATCTGTGGAAGTGAACAATGTTAAACCAGAAAGTATTTGTGGGTCAAATGAATTAATTAATATGATAGTAAATGAAACCATTTTGGAGACAGGCCCAGCTAAATGGGTTATTAACGACGAATTTCGCGACTATATTGCAAAAAAATGATTTTAACCAAAATACGACAAACGACTTTATTAACTCCCAACGTGTATATTGTGACAAAACAAGATATTTGACCAAAATTATATTTAATAGATGATTGATTAATGGAGAAACAATTGTTCGTTCATTGTTAGTTTATTGTCCAAATTTAGAAGTAGTTTTTTGTGGGCCTTGTCGTATATTTCAAATATCTTTAGAAACTCAATTTGTTACTGAAGGATTAATGATTGGAAAAATGCTATTGTCCGTTTTAGTTACCATGAAAGTAGTAAAGAGCACAGAGATCCTATTATTAATTTAAAACATAGAGGTAATATCTTGGGGCGTATTGATTATTCATTGATTAAACAATTAGATACAGAAATTGAATATTGAAGAAATGTGTTGAAAAGAGTAGCAAAACTATTAAATAGTTAGCTTCTCATGATCTCCATTTTCGAGGACATGATTCGTGTTTTAGTTCTGTATACAATGGTAATTACTTAATGTCACTCGAATTAATTGCAAAATTCGATCCGTTTTTAGCCGATCATATAGTTCGTTTTGGAAATAAAGGTAGTGGCTCTACATCGTATTTATCTCACGTTATATGTGACGAGTTTATTTTATTAATGATAAAAAAATTAAAATATAATATTGTTAAAGAATTGAAAATATCAATATATTTTTCCATAAGAATTGATTCGACGCCAGATATTTCATACGTCGACAAATTATCATTTATGATGAAATATGTCCTCGAAACGGGTCTTCCTGTAGAACGATTCTTATGTTTTGTTTCAAATCCAGGACATAAAGCTTTAGATTTGATTAATGCCATTATTAATACTTTAAAATCACATAATATTGACATTTCTGACTGTCGAAGGCAAAGTTTCGATAATGCTAGTAATATGTCAGGTCAATACTTTGGAGTTCAGGAACGAATCAAAGAAATTAATCCACTTGTTTATTTTACGCACCATGTAGCGCACACTCATTAAACTTGGTTGGCATATCTTCTGCAGAAAAATGCCCACAAGTATCAATTTTTTTTTTTTTGATTTATACAACAATTATATAATTTTTTTCCGCATCAACGCATAGATGGTCAATTTTGCAATTAAATATGAAACATAATGCCAATACAATTAAAAGTTTATCGAACAGTAGGTGGTCGGCTCGCGCAGACGCATGGCGAGCATTATATAATTCGTGGGACGAAATTATTAACGAATTAATCACTATCAAAGATGATACATTTAAAATATGTGCTATACGAAATGAATCAAATGGTCTTTATAGTCAAATGCGAAAATTAGAAATATCGTTTGTGATGATTTTTTGGAATTATGTATTAGAAAAATTTAATGCATCAAATAAACAATTACAATGTGTTGAAGTTGGAAATGATAAAGTTTCTCAAATTTATACATTACTTATTAATCTAGTACAAAAAACCCGAAATAATTTTAATGAATTTGAAACTAAAGCTAAAAAAAAAATCAAAAATTATCGAGTACAATATTGATACAACTCAACAAAAAAAAAAAAAAATTTACACTTCGATGAAAAAATCGAACAACAAACTGAATTAAATGGTGGGGATAAATTTCATGTTGAATCATTTTACGTTATTATTGATAAAATGGCTAATAAACTCCAGAAAAGACAACAGTCTTATAAAACATTATGTGACATATTTGAAGTACTACTAAAAATTACATCTTTAAATTCTTTGAAAATAGTTGAGTTCGCTGCGAAATTGCAAAAAATGTACCCCAATAATTTGGATAATACTTTTTCGTCAGAATGCTTACATTTACAATCTTATTTACTGAATAGTGATATTGATATTAACATAAATAATTTAACTCCTATCACACTGTGCCAGTATTTGAGAGAAAAAAATTTACATCTTGAAATATTTCCAAATATTGACACAGCATTAAGGATTTTTGTGTGTACCAGTATCCAACTGTACTACTGAGAGATCATTTTCATGCCTCAAACACGTAAAAAACTATTTAAGGTCCACCCAAACTGATGGCAAATTGAATAATTTAGCATTAATCTCGATAGAGAATAAAATGTTAAACGAATTGAATTGCGACATTTAATTGACACATTTGCAAGAACCAAATGTCAACGTAAATCGATCGTCTAATAAGTAAATAAGTAATTTATTATGTAATACGTAATACATTTATTATGTACCGTAGTCCTACATTTTTTTTTAAATTTAATAAAAAAATTTTTTTGACTTAAAACTTATTTGAAATAAAAAAAAACATATTGCATTTTATATGTGCATTATTTGTTAATTTTTAGGGCATAAAAGCATTTTTTCATGACATTTTATTATTAGCCCTATGGATCACTGAAACTACAGTAATATCTAATTACTAGTGTTGGCCAACGATATAATTTTTAATATCGATATCGTTTAGTTTTTCTCGATATCGTATCGCGATATATCGATATTTTTGATATATCGATGTACAATACTAAAATATTTACATTTTATATTATTATTTATTATTATACTTTTAACTTTTATAGGTAATATTAAATGAATTGAAATGAACAATATTTATTGAGAATAAAAAATAAAAATATATAAATAATTATTAAAATATAATAACTATTAACTATTAAACTAAATCTAATTAATGAATATATTTTAACAACTTTAAAGGGTTCTAAAACGTCTATTAAATCTTTCATATTTTTAAAATAACCAGAAGCTATGAACCATTTGTTAATTTTTTTGTTTTTAGAAAATACCGAATTAACCAAATTTTTGTGTTTAAGGATACTTTGTATCATATCAAATGTTGAGTTCCACCGTGTTACACATCTTTAACAAGTTTACTTTTTTTTTCACCGAATTTTTCCTGTTCGTCTTCAAGTTCTTTTTGAGCAGTTGAACTCCGGTTAAAATAGCCAACAATTTTTCTTAATTTATTCATTAATTCATTTACTTCATTATGTCGGAGACCTGCATTGACTGTTAGCTGAACGGAATGAGCAGCGCATCTAACCAAATTTGATTGACTCATGTCATTAATAGCTCGTACCATGTTTGCCGCATTGTCGCATACAAAAGCACAAACTTTATTCTCAATATTCCAGTGTTTAAGAATATATTTTAAATTGTTTACGATATTTACTGATGTGTGTGATTCAGGAACTTCCACCGTTTCTAGTACTCGAGTACGTAAACACCAATCTTGTAAATAGTGACATGTCACGCCTAGATAACTATGATTTGATGCTGAGGTCCAAAAGTCTAAGGTTAAAGAAACATGCGAAATATTTTCCAGAAAGATTTTGAAATTATTCATTTCGTTTCGGGCAGTTGTATCAACCAATCTCGTAATGGTTTGTTTACTTGGAACAACATACTCAGGGACAGCTATTTGCATGAATTCAAGAAAACCAGTTCCATGTACAATACTTAATGGTCTCAAATCTTTCACAACAAATTTTACTAATCCTTTTGTTAATTCCTTACTACGTTTACTTTTGAATGATAATTTTGAATTGTTGTCTTTGAAATACGAAACAATAGTTTTTGAAGAACTTGGATTTACATTTACATTAGTACATACTTGTAAATGTGAATTTAAATTGGTCGTATTGCCACTATAACCAACAGAAATTTAACAATTTTTACAAACTACTTGTTTTTTATTTAAAATAATTCCGTTTACATCAGCTCAAAAACCAAAATGTTGCCAAATTTTACTTCTAGCTCCAGCCAGTGGAATTAATTTAAAGTTTTCGTTCATTTTATAAAATTTTTCGTCTACGATACAATATAAACACACAATGCACAAATATGAACGAATAATCGGAACTAAATTGAATTGTAGGAATTATCTATCAACTGGCACCAAATACAGTCGTTTTAATAAAAATATAAAATAAAAATAAATAGTAAATTACTATTAGTAATACTCTAACAGTGAAGATAAATATTTATGATACCACTTGGAATCTAATAGCTAATAGCTATTAGTTAATAAAAATCATAAAGCAGATTAAATAATAATTTGATTTTAACGATATCGCTTTATATTGATAACATTTAATTCGATATCGATATCAAAAAACCCAAAAATAAGTCACGATATCGATATCGTATCGAAATATCGATATCGTTGGCCAACACTATTAATTACTAGACTATCCATGTTTTCCACCTTGTTATTACCAGAACGGGAGGTAAAGGTATATTTTCCATTTCGTCTCTAAAAATTGAAATTCTGCTCGGTGATTTTAAAAATATTTTTTTTACCATTATTATATAAATATAAAATATAAATAATATAATATATATAATATTATTATATATTATATATCGATAACGACGATATAGATTACAACAGATGAACTATCTATTTCTTTTAATACGATGGGATTACCTCAACTATTTCTAATGTATATATAATATGTTACACATAATAGGCATTTTAAATTGAGATAGCTAAAAACCGTGTCGTTAGTTCTGCGTCCTATACCGACCAAAAATTTTTCGCGACAGCGCATTCATCGAAATATGCAACAAATATGCATTTATAGGCAAATATGCATTTACGGTCAAATATGAAAAAATATGCAAAATAAAAATTTAGCAGTAAATTCCAATTACTATGAGTCGTGGAAATTATTAACAAAAATATAAAAAAGTTAAAAGGAAAAAATATGCAAAAACATACAAATCCAGGCTCTAATTATATCTAATACATTTTAATTATTAATTAAAATACTTTTTAATTAGGCAGGTACCTGGTGGTTTTTCTAATTTGTATTTATGTTTTTCAGATATACAGATATAACTCGACAAAAGTGCATTTTTTTATTCAAGGAACATTTTTCATTTTTAGTGATTTTTTATTATTTATTTTTTTGTTTTGTTTAAATTATGATTAAAAAATTAAAATATATATTTTTTTTATTTACAAATTTAAAAAAAATATTTGTGCAAATGAAAACTTTGTGTAAAATAATTAAATATAAGTGCATATTTTTAGAGCATATTTGTACTTTTTTAAGCGCATAAGTGCATGTATATTTAGTACTTTCTAAGTGCATTAAGTTCCGAGTCCTATTAATGACTAAGTAATAAATACTGTACCATATCAATCGTCAAAAATGACATTGCGGAGATGTATCTAGCTAAAAAATTAAAATCCGCATCATTTGAATACTTTGTAGATAAATCAAAATTTTATATTTTTCTATAAATGTTTTGGCAGAAGTGAAGGAAACATATTGAATGAATAACAAACGGATAAACTTTATTGATTGCGTTTATTGATGCTATTTCAAAATCTGTAATAATTTCAAGATCTGTGTTTTTTGTTACATCAATGTGTTATTTTCATTACAATATTGATTAGTTAAATTAAACATTTCACTGTATATTGATTGATTTTTCCGATTAGAAGACAATATACTAACGGAACGTATATTTCTTCACCAACACGTTTAATAGATGCATGTATACAATAAAGCTGTTGAAAAATATTTGGGCAAGATTTAAATATTCCGTCAGAGAGTGTTGATTTTCTAAAAATGTAGAAAACTCGTCGACTGTATGTTGTCCGTTCGATATTTCAACAGAACAAATTTTTGTTCCACATTTAGTTGAACATGTCCAGTAATTTTACTGGACATAAAAAAAAACATAAACGTATTTTCGTTTCTTTTCATCTCGTTTTCTTTTATAATTTTTATTTAATATATATAGAAAATTATTTATACTTAATACTTTTTCTCCGTGTATACTTTTTAAAACTTCAATAGAACACATTTTATGAAAATAATAAGACAAATTACAAAAAAAAAATTCATAACAAACTATCACAAAACTCTCAAACTTCAGACTACGATCACGTATTGTTGTATATACTAGACTACACCATTGTAGGTATAATAGTTTTTACTAATAAGCAATATCGTAATACCTATCTACTATTTATTATCTTTATTATTTTGATAAACAATCGGCACGTTGTAAAAATTTACGTTTAAAAATAAAAGAATTATTTTTAATATATTATTCTGTATATATAACTTTTTGAACATATTAAAGTTGTCGAAATAATGCTTCGATGTTCTTCATCAGTATCTTTTTTAGTGAAAGAGTGAATCTAGTTGGTACTTTTGGGAGAGATTTTTAAAAATTCTCAAAAGTTTTTAAAAATGCCGTTAAAAACAACAACAAAAAAAAATTAAAGAACTGCCAACAATACGACAGGCGCATTATACGAGTATTCTATATAATATATTATAATTATTATTATTATTGTATTCAGCATGTGGGCACAGTATTTTAAACGTGCTTTCTGCGATGTAATTGGATATTTTTATTATTTTGATGTTGTCCCGTCGTTTTTTATAGCTAGGATAGAACTAAGGAAATCACTAGGTATAATGATTGTATTTTTCCAATTAAGTTAAATTAGTTCTAGCGCCATCAAGATAGCGAGGGTCTCAGTGGTAAGTATGAAATTATATTCTGGTGAGGAAAATTTGAATACTTCTTCGTCTGAAATTATAGCTAGTCCCGATTTATCATTAGATTTTGTTCCGTCGGTGTAGATAATTATGTGATTTTGGAAGTAATTTTGTATGTTGTCAATGAAGTTTTGGGAGATTTCCGATGGTTCTGTCTTTTAATTATTATTATTTTAAATTATTTTACATCATGTATAGGAATCATAAGTCAGATATGCACCCGCCGCTTCGTATACATTCGTAGTACGCATCTCTACAGCAGACGCATTATATATTCCGTATATATTATTATTATACTCAAGCATGTGGGCACAGTATTTTAAACGTGTTGTCTGCGATGTAATCTTCGAAATGTATAACGCACGTACAACACCTCCCTCCTCCACCAACCAGTTAACAAAACATATAATACGTATCAATACGATATTATCATCGTATACAAAATCGATGGCACTGTGATGGTGGCGGTGTGTCGGGGCCCATTTTCCAAGAAAATAATGACAGTAAAATACTTTATAATATAAATTATCTCCTGATCTGACCTTAGGATACGTCTCCTCGGACTTTTCCGAGGCCGCCCGATTGCGCGAGCGAATATATAGAGAAAAAGAGAGAAAATTATAGAGAGTAAGAGAGATGGCCACAAGAGATGCTGTTTAAAATATAATACATTATATATAATATATACTCACAAAAGGTACTTCAGTATATATTGAATCCCATACCAGACGACCTAACCCCCTTTTTTTTTGCTCGAAATTCTAAAATATATAATTTTTTTATACATACAGGTAGTCTAATATTGTTGTTAGACATTACAACCGTCGTCTTCTTTCCACGCACACCCTCACCGGTGAAGTGTTTGCGGGTGAAAAATTTGTTAGTATTATTATTATTATTGTACTCCATCAACCCCATGAACGAGTGTGTGTGTGTGAGTGTATTTTATCCATCCGTGACTAAAGCGCTAACAGGCGCCTGTTATAATAAATTATATATACATATATGCATGTCGGACATGGACTGGGTAGATTAAGCAAACAAAAAAAAAAGAACCGTCATCAATTTACCTCTTTGACAGTCATTGTAGAAAAATATATCCTATCGTGCTGTGCGTTTTAGAAACGTTGTGCGTACTGGAAAAAAATGACGAAGTATAAAATATCTATAATATGTGTCTTCGTAGCGTCTTGCGATCAAAAAACGAATAATTCTATAAAATGTCAACGCTTGGACCCTAAAATACGTGACCAAATACAATCGAATATAATGCTAAAACATTATTATTGTGTATATTATATTAATATTGCGATAGTGATAGATAAAAATATCTCTCGAGCGTATATAATAATATAATATTCTATTATTGAACCAACCTGCACTGTTTGGTGAATCCACGAAAAATTATTTATTTAAACCGACATAGCGCTAAACCTCGGTAACAATATTTTAGGATTATATAAGGAATGTGCATCTAAGAGTTTATATTTTATTGATAAATGAATTCGATACCTACACCGGAGAATACCGAAACATTTAAATGGAAGCAAATATTGTTGCGAATACCATCGCCCAGACAAAAATGCATAGGAATTTTCTGTACAGTGGTATAGGTTCCTTTATATATTAGTGGTTTAATTTTCAGCAAGGCTTGCATATAAAAAGTAGGTCAAGTCTTAAGTAGGTAAACGTAGCATGCCACTTTGAATTTTTCCTAGACAAGAAATGTATGAATCATAAATAATATGCTTTTATAATATCAAATATCAATAATAAAAAAAGTAGAACCATCAGGGTGTCAAAAAAATAAAAATAAAATAAAAAAACGTTTTTATAGCCAAGAACTGAAAATATAAAACAAAGTTTCTCAAAAGTTGTTCTATAAGAAGTTTAAAAATATCAAAGATATAAAAACACTTTTTTTAATAAGTATTCAAAGTTTAAATTTTGATCAAAATTCATCAAAATATCGAACATTTGCAAATTATGTTGTGATTAAAAATGTATAAAATGTTCAGTTTTTATAACTATTGATTGACATGAAATTTTTCAAATGTATATTATTATATTTTATACACTCAATGGCATTTTCTATGTTAACTCCAAAAATTAAATTAACTTACGTATTATTAATAATGTATTAATAATACATTTGAATTTTTAAACAAAATGTTTAACAAAAAAATGCTATAGGGCAAAAGACGATAATGTAACGTGGTAAAATGATCGTCATAAATCAAGGTCATCATTGGTCGGGAACAAACAATTTTAACGGTACAAAAATAATGAATACTATTTAAGTGCAATAACAATTATTATAACTACTTTGTGTTACCGATCAGTGAACAGTGATCATATCATATTTACACTATTTTTTTATTTAATAATAATATGAAATAGACAATATTTTTTTAATAAATTGTATTTTTTATTTCCTTTATGTTACTGTTCAGTGATTATATATTAAAAAAAGTTATAGTATACATTATCTATACCTACTATTACTTTTTTACTCAAAAATAATATAAAATAATATTTTTTTGATAAGATATATTATAATTTTATTTTTATATTTACTTCACATTTTTTTCGCTTACTCAATTAGATTGCTCTATTACATTTGCTAAATGTATTCGGTAAGCATATCTCTTCCTCATGTGTGTGTAGAGGGGGATTGAGATTCACTCCATCACAACTTGTTTGTAAAACCCAGCAAATAATTATAATTCGATTTAAAAATTCTTTCTAACTAACCCCCTTTCATCACTCGAAAATTAGTATTGTCTTACTGTCATATGTATAATCATGAGAAGGAAAGGGGAGGTTAAAAATTAATCTTTGTACCAGCTGAAAACATTATAAGTTATTTTTTATTAGTAACAGTTGTCAGTAAATTTTAAATATTGTCAAAATAATCGATAAAGGATACTTTTTTATTGTTTAAAAATATTTAAAGAAAATGTAAGTTATTAAAGTACGCTGTAATCAATAATTATAATTTCAAAAATTCAAACAAAACTTCAAGAATATTATAACTTTTTACTTTTTTATATCTCATTAAAAATAACGATGAATTGTGTTAGTTGGTATTCAATGTAGAAAGTCGTGTACATTATATATTTATACAGTATGTAGTAAGAACATATTGAGACCTCAAAGGGGAGTGTTAGGCGAAGCCCCCAATTTCATGTACATGAATGTCTTATTTCCTCCCGTACACAATTTAATTTATAAATATCAGCAGCAGAAGATGCTGCTGGAATTATCAATAACAAATAAATTAGATTTTAGTGCAACAATAACAATATTTCTTAGAAACAGTTGAGAAAAAAAAATTGTAATATTATATTTAAGTTTTGTAATTGAATTATTACATTAAATAATATGTACCCAACTAAATTATAATATATTATACTGTTATTATATTATTATTATTAATTGGTAATTAATAAAAATAAATATGATGAATTGTTATTGTCTCCTTTGATATCTATAGTATAGTATTCTGGACTTTATGTCTGATATTTATATATATAAACGAGTATCCTGAGTGACTGATTCATAATCAATGAAGAGCCGAACCTATTAGTGCTATTGATTTGAAATTTTTATGGTAGATTAATATTATAATTTCATCATGCACTAAGAAAAGATTTTCCAAAATTCGCATTTTAAAGAGGTAATGAACACAAGAATTTTGAGATTCACAATTGAAATCGAAAATTATTTTTATTTATTAATAGTTACCATTGGTTACAACTTACAGACAATAGTAGTAATAGTAGAAATAAATTATAGAAATTAGTATTTTATTTTGTCTATATATATAAAAATAAGTGTACATTTTGATAAATTTTATAGCTCAAGATCCACCGAACCGATTTCGATAAAAATTTCACGGCATATTAACATTGATATGTAGATGGTTTCTGTGAAGTTTGTACGCTGTGCGATATGTGGTTCCGGAGTTATGGCCTCTTAAGTTAGTACGATGTTTCGCGCGCGCGGTTTCAGCGTGCGTGCGTATGTTTCCGTAGTTATGTTATTCCTGTTTAAAGTATATCGTACAGCTGTACATACATATGACAACAACAATTTATTGCTTTGAGATTAAATGAGATTGATTTTTATTCAATTTCAATTGTATGGATTTAGGCGTTAAAAAATGCCACGACCAAAACGACAAAATATTGGCCGACGATCACGTAATTATGTCGCCCAACAATATCATAGGAGATCTCAAAGTGAAGAGGCACAACGAAATGAACATCGAACTACATCTGCAGGTCTGTCAACAAATCCAGCATCAAGACGAACGTCAAGAATTTCGCGTCGTGCTCAAGCCATGGAATTTGCTGCATTTCATTACAGCAGTGAAATGGATTACAGTGAACATGGTCTTATTGGTGGAATGACGGTGAGATGTCTACATTGTGCTGCAGCCAAATTTCCAGGTGAAACGGCTGGCATGTGTTGTACTAATGGCAAAGTGAAATTACCAGCATTCGAATCTCCACCTGATCCACTGCACTCATTAATTTTTGGAACATCAACAACGTCCAAGCATTTTTTGTCCCACATTCAAGAATATAATACGTCATTTCAAATGACTTCTTTTGGTGCGACGAAAGTTATAAGAGACAGTTTTATGCCGACGTTCAAGGTAATTATCTTTCGAAAAATGCAACCTGACCAGC